>PVKA01003822.1:0-105630 GCA_004027165.1 Ctenomys sociabilis
GGTCTACAGGGTGTTCAGGGTCTTACTACTAGATCGGATTTGTAGAGATCTGCCTGTTTACAGCCCCCCAAGAGCTGGTATTACAGGCACGGGCCACCCCCCCCCCCCCAGTTTCAATTGTCATCGCAGCTCGCCCTAGGAGCAGGGCCGGCATCGCAGGACTGGGGATCAAACCTAGAGACCCTGTACCTGCTTGCTGGCACTTTAATCTTCTGAGTTATTTGGTTGGCCCTTTTTCCCCATTTCTTAGCAGGGTAAAAAATGACCGAGTCTGAGACTCGTTCTTATTTTGAAAAAAAAAAAAATGGAGAGAATTAATGATTTCACCTGACAGTGGTGTTATGAGGTTTCTCTGAAAATTTACTTAAGGCGCTGAGATGTGTTATGGCATGGATATCTCAAAAATGAAACTGAACACACAGATCATCCAGGATAAGGAAAGACTGGCTCTGCGGGCAGAATACTTTTAACTTGACCCCTAATGGGCTATCTTCAGCTGTGCAGTATTATACAATTATTCTCTTTGAGCTTCGTTTTCTTTTTTTTTTTTTTTTCAGTGATGAATTAAAAACTATCACTAAGTCACTTCAAACATTTATACCCTATATGATAATTAAATGAGATTCCCGGCTTTTGTCCAGGATGAGAAATGGCACTCACAAATGTTTGAAGTCTGCTACTCATATCCTGCAAGAGAGAATAATATAAATGGGAGAAATAATTTAACCCTAAATTTTCTTATGTCAGAATCAATAGAGGTGAAGACAGGAGCATTGGAAATTGCCCATTTTGGGAGACCTTTCGAGAAGCTTAGTTTAATCCGCCCGTGGACTCACAGGGAATCCTGGAGATGCCAGGACTGCTCATTCTCTTACTCCAGTGTTTTATGGAATCCTTCAACACAGGCTGTAATTTTCTTTGCATATGCACCTTATTCTTATAACATTTTTTAAGCTTGTAAACTACGTATGCGTACAGTACTGTTACAGGAGCCTAAATCCAAATCTGCTTTCTTTGTCCTCAGCTAGGCATATTTCACATGCACTGCTTTGCACAATCATATAAATCATATATATATATATATATATATATATATATATATATATCTTGGAGAATTGTTCGACTCCTTTTCAAATTAAGTATTTTCATTCCAAAGTTATATATTTGGAAATGCACTAAAGCAGCAAGTCTTAAATGGGTGTTTCAAGGGCTAATTAATCAGCATGTAGTTACTTCTGGTTTTCTATTTGTTCCTTGTTCATGAGATGTACGACCCAAATGGTGGCCTCATCAGACAATGAAAATGAACTAACTTGTTATAGCTAAGAAAAGAGCTTTAATCCATAATTATAAACTCAGAACAAAACATTGGTTCTGAAACATGCATTCTTCTAATACCATTTTGCAGTCTATGTAGCTATCTAGATTTCACATATTGTACCTAAAAGGTGTAAATGTCTACCAACATTTTCAATCTGCATATATATGTACATGTACACAAACACACACACAGCATATTGTATATAATTTAACATGTAATTCAATAGATGTTCATCTCGATGTTTTCTTATTCCTAGGATTATACCAATCTAAAGCCAAAATGTAAAAATTTGGCTTCTATAAACAGCTATAGAAAATAATCCTGCCAGGAAAACTGCTACTTCTAGCGAAAATTCTTTACAGCCCATGAGCCTAAGCCCAATTACTATAGTCTCGTACCCCTGTACTCGGCAATCGGCAGGATGCAGGTCCCCTGGCTAACAGAGAGAGCCTGGAAAGCAGGCTTGGCATGCACTTGCCTGGCAACAAAATCAGCTTCTCCTCATTCTTTCTCTTCCTCCTGGACTGGAGGAGCATCTCTCAGGAGAAAGAAGAAATAAAACAATCTATGGTAAAGCTTTGGATAATAGAGACGTTAAAGAAAATAATAAAAAAATGTTTTCAAAGGCATTTGGGTAGGTGGGGAGATAATTTCCTCACAGTGCATTGGAAATAGAACAAGGAAGAAAACAGTGAAAATAGAACAGGAAGAATGACAAGACATGACAAGAGGCAGTCTTTTATAAAATACAAGTATATTTTCTTCTTAGATTGTTGAGTAAGTATATCTGTGTTATCCAGGGAGTTTTCACACCTTACCCAATGTCAAATGTTATGTGATCTATTTAAATTAACACTAGAATATTAGGAAAACATGAGTGATTGCTCAAAAATTGCCCCTTTAGCCAGTAAGGAAAGAACATTCTTAGACAGCCCGCTTTGTGAAAGCTTCTTACCAGATACTTTGTGTTTTCTCTCAGTTAATCTGCACAGCGACACTATATGTCACCAACCTTACACGAGGGAGAAGCAGCATCTGACCAATTCTTCTGTCAGATTGCACAGAAGTCAGTTGCATTAGCTGCAGTTGCCAGTCAGACCTGACACTTCCTATTACAAAATTGCAACCTAATTGTTTTGACTTCATATATGTCTATACCACACAATGGGCTGATTCTGTAAGTGGAAATTTGTTTCATGATATGCTCACATCAAGGTCATGTGAAGTGAGCATTAAGCCATGCTAAACTTGAAAGATCCATGGTATCATGGAATGGGAATCACCAATTCCAGCTACATGGAAAGCTTATATCATTCATTCCCTGGTCATAAGTTCTATAAATGGTTAGTTATGCAGTAGAAGCACTGGAGCAAGGCTGTCCACAGTCCCTTCCAGCTGTAAAGTGCTCTGCCCATGTGGGTGTAGCAGATGGCTAGAGGTACCTGGGCCAACAGGGAGTGAATACTACGGTGAAGGTGTGTCACATACCTACACCTGTTCTGCTAGCACTGAAACTGAATGTCTTCAGTAAGTAATCATTCTTGAGCCCACTCTATTTCTTTAAGGCACAAGATCCAAAAGTGGATCACCACCCTGACTGATGGCTTCGAGAAGAGCTATCAACTAAAATCAGAAAGCAAATGGATACATCTCCAGAGACACCCAACACAGGCTTTCAGGTCTCAGCCTCCTTTCCTGCAGCCTTTGCTTCTAACAGGTAATGCTTGTCAAAACAGATACAGGGGCTTTATAAAACAAACAAACAAACAAACAAACTCTTAGAGAGAAGAGAATGGGCCAGAAACTTGGGAAGTACACTGAAGAATGAAGGTGGGGCTGTCCTGGGACATTTGGCAGCGAAGACACTTCAAGTTGGGCTTCAGAGGTTTTCACATCAGTAGCACCCAGGGAAGAATGGTGGTTGAGGAATTGCAGGGCTTCTCCTGATGCTTAAGGATAGGCAGCAGGTGCCAATACCATGTTGGGTCAGAAGAATCTGTCACTTAGCAGGAAGACCCAGGCAGTAATTGAGGAATCTGGAGGCAAGATTCAGAGATTCTAACCCAGGAAAGAGAACACAGAACAAGGAGATCTGCAAAGGTTAGGGCTATATGCCTTCAGCTTTGGAACAGAGAAGGGCTTCAGTACCAAGAGAAAAGAACAAGGGTATTAAACCAACAGCTTAGTCCTAAATATTTAGCAGACAGATCAGCTCTGTATTTAGTTGGAACTCACACATGTTCACCTACTAGACACAGTGTGCATGTCCAGCAGTGCAGTTCAGATGCACAGCCTGTAAACAGACGGTGTGTTTCAGGGCTGCCTCCTGCTAGCCTCATTTCCTTGGCATCTATATACAGATCACCCTTTTAAATAGTACAGGAACCTTCCTGTGGTAAACAGGTCTAGACTTCTTGCAGAAAACCACAGCTCTATTCATGGCAGCTCTTACTGAGTGATCTAGAAGTGTGGGATCACTCAGTGGGCATCCTCTATTTCAGCCCATGTGATAAATTCATTTAGAGATGATTAGGAGAAATTTTACTTATATGTGTATCATATAAAGCCATTCCAACAAAGAACAAGTTGTTAATGGTGAATCACCTGCAGTTTTTTCTTCACAACTAATTCCAGCAGGAGAAAAAAATGTGTATTTACAGATGCTTTCTGATACACAATGCAACTGAAAAACTCCAAAAAAAAAGAAAAAAAAAGGGAGGGGGAGTGTTTTAAATCTTAAGAAACCTTACTGTAAATCTTTAAAACTCATTCATTCATGCATTCATGCATTCATTCATTCATTCATCATTCATTCACGCATTGTTGAAGCCATCCAATTCTTCCAGGAATAGGACTTGTGAAGGAGCAAGTGAGAGAAACACCTGTGCAGTTTCCCAGAGTGTAGAAAGACACCAAGCCCTCCCACTATCAAACATTTTTCTCTTTGGTTAAAAATTTTCCTTATGCAAATGCCAAAGCATAAATTAAAAAAAATACAGTCCTTGATGAATGCTACAAAATATCATATTTGTCTACTTTATCCTTTGCCTTTCTTATCTATCCTACCTAAGAAGGTCCTTTCCATATATTCAGTGAGACTTTTGAAATCATATGCTCTGCAAGTAGAGACTCAACTGACAGAAGATTTCCTTCCTGTTATTTACCCCTGAACAAAAGGGTATAGAATGATTCACGCAGCACTTCCATGGTGTTAGGATTTATGTGATCTAGCAATAAGTTAAAGTGCATCAGAAGGATACGCATAGGCTTCATGCAAATGTTTTCCATTTCATAAAAGGCATTTGAACTGCCGTTGGGAGGGAGCAGGCCCTGGAACATATCTCCCTGAGATATTAATGGTTAACTTTGATTATATATAATTGACTTTACTAAAAGAAAGAGGCATCTATGTTTTTGTAGAAATGTTGAAATTCACAATCGTACACTAATTTAAAACAACATAACTTTTTTTTGTGTGTGTGTGTGTGTGTGTGTTTAGGAGATGGGGTCCAGGGTGTACAGGGTTTCACTGCGTAGATCAGACCCACACTGATCTTTCTGTTTGCAGCCTCCCAAGTGCTGGGATTTCAAGTGTGAGCCACAACGCCGAGCCTCAGTCACCATCTAGCATGCCCAGGGGGCAGGGCTAGTACAGCTTGCTTGGAAACAAACCCCAATCCCTGCCTCTGCCTTAGCAGGTGCTTTAATCCGCTGGGTTATCTGGCTGGCTTATTAATGACTCATGCATCACCCCAATCCCTCCTTCAATGACTACAAAAGTGGCTGCAATAATTTTGATTCCACAATCTTAACTGGTATTCTACCCTTTCTGGGCTTGGTCTAAGTCTACCCCCAGCCTCATCACATCCTAGTTCAAGTCTCTATTGCTCCAGCTGGCCAGGGACCCTGCAATCAGTTTCTAATTTGTTTCTGCTCTCTGCATGCCAATCCCACAGTTGCTGAGCTCTGGAACAGCAGCCACCACAAACACACGCTCAACGTCTTCCAAGAATCTTCACTGCCTATGTTCCTTATTATTAAAAGTAGTAAAATGGCTGGCCAAATAACTCAGCGGATTAAAGCACCTGCAAACACACAAAGGGCTTGGGGTTTGATCCCCAGGCCTGCAGTGCTGGCCCTGGCCCTGGGTCATGCTGAAATGGTGATTGAGTCTGGGCATGGTGGCACGGACCTGTAATCCCAGCACTTAGGAGGCTGTAAACAGGAGGATCGGTACGAGTCCAATCTACATAGAGAGACCCTGTAGACCCTGTACTAAGTACAAAAAAAAAAAAAGACTGATCATAAAGTGGCTAATAGAGTAAATTTTCAGTCACTATTTATTTGTTTTTATTTTAGGAAAGTGTCTACAGAGGTGTTCAGGGTCTCATTACTAGATGGGACTTGTAGTGATCCGCCTGTTTACTACCTCCCAAGAGTTGGGATTATAGACAGGAGCCATGACACCTAGTCTCACCTTTTATCTATTTTTTTGTAGTTCAATCTTTGTTTTTTTCCTGCAACTATTTAATGTAGCATAAAAGGTAGTTCCTCAGTAAAGTGCTCAGCTAGGACATGCAAGGTCCTAAACTAGCTCTGCAGTACTGCAAAACAAAAACAAAGACATAGCTATGGATTTATACCTCACTGCATCTTTGGGCCACGGGTATGCTGTGAGATTAACTTGGGTGAGAAAAGTATTAAATCATTAAATAATGAACTGTAATACAGATGTAGGAAAAAGTCTTTGACACTCTAATAAAAGAAACAACGTACTGAAAGACATGATGGAAGAAAGAATGGGAGGTCAGAGAAGACTATGCGGACCCGACTAGATTAGCCCCAGGACTGGAGACTCCATGAGGTCCGAATTCCATGCTGTGGTGATCCAGGTGGTGTGGATAACTGGCTGAAACTTTGGCCCCCCAACGTAATTGCTGAACACTCACTACTAACTGCTTTGGCTCAGCATTTGGCTTATGATGCACGCGAAGTACATTCTGCCTCTGTAATCATCTACCTTGCCCATCCTTACAGGCCCAAGGGCTTCTTAGAACATGTGGTCCAAGAGCGTATTTGAAACAAGTATGTGGGATGAATGTATAAATGGTTACTGTATATCCACCTAATCAATATTTTCATAATTTACTTTCCGAAAGCAGTATAAAGTTCACTTAAAATAACTGCAGAAAAATCATTTAAAAGAAATACTGACAAATACTGTAAATGTTACATTTTTATTTTTTTATTCTGATTTCAACAAGATTGGGTTCACTGTCATGCTATTTATAGTATTAGGGTATGCTGGTCCCACCCTCTGGGGCAAACTGAGACCAATGGAGACTGGGCGTGGTAGCGCACGCCTGCAATCCCAGCTCTTGGGAGGCTGTAAACACATGGATCACTAGAGTCCGATCTAGTAGTGAGACCCTGAACACCCTGTCGACCCTTCCCTAAAATACAAATAAAATAGTATTAGGGTAAAAACAGAAAACATTATTTCCCTTATATTCATAGTACCTCCAAAGCAAGTGCATCACTTTACACTTTGTTCAAAGATGTCAATGTCCAAGCTAAAATTTAAAATGTACACATATTTTTGAGTAATGAATACGTTTTTGTGATTTAAGTATCAAATCTTAAATACATACATTCAGCGGGAGAGCTAACATTTTACAACGGTTTGATATTTTTCTAGAATTCAAAATTATCTGTTACCAATCATGAAAAAAGTGATTTTTATTAACAGCATTCAGGTAATAAATATAAATGTGTGTTTGTGTATGGTTAGTACACGTGGTTGTTTGCAAGTATTTTACTAAACTGTAAGGCAAAGTGGGCCTTAGACATAATCTGGCACAGAGAACAGAAGTCTCTAGACACTGAAGAATGTAGCAGAAAATCCATGAAAAGAACTTAATTACTAGGGGCGGGGGAGATGACTCAGTAGAATAAGTGCTTGACAGGCAAGTCTAAGGGCCTGAGTTCAGTCCTCAGTTCCACAAAAAAAAAAAAAAAAAGAGAACTTAATTCCTGAGCGTGTACCCCCAGTTAGAAAAATGATGTGGTGAAAATTATAACTTCTGATTCAAGAGGGATTAAACTATAAATTTTGCCTTCTAGGTCACATACAAGTTTATATATGGTTTTCTCAGCATAAAACTTGTTTAGATACACATTTCCATTTGGTGTTTTCCTCTGTAGCTTAAATTCAGTGTTAAAACTAGGGACAGAGAAAGTGTCCGTTTCTACCTCTCCTTTGGAATGAATCAGAAATTTATATATATATATATATATATATATATATATATATATATATATATACACACACAAACACACACACAGAGTGTAACAATTTAAAATAAAATAATGATGACTACATTTTAGATACATGCATGTATCAAGTATTGAACTCAGGACCTTGCACTTGCCAGGCAGGCACTTATGCTTATTGCTATCTCAATAGGGTATGCTGTCTGTAGAACACACCTTTAGTTTCTAGGTGTAATTCATCTCTGCACGCTTTGTATTTTTAAGTCACAGTCTGGGCTGTTCATATATGTTTTGCTTTGTTTTTTACTGTTTTCTTTTCTTACATCAAAGAAATGGATAAATATAGCAAGAATGCTACAGCGGGAAAGAGTGAACACGGATCACTTTTCATTATTATTAGTTACCGCACCCAGGAGAAATTTAAATTCTTATAATTAATGAACCAATGTCATTAATCATTAATTTATTAGTATTATAAAACTTTATGATTGTCATGGTGTAAGTCTAATATGCCATAGGACGTGGAGTAAGGTCACTGTCATCTCCGTTGAGTTTTGCTATTATGAAAGGAGGCAACGCTCCTCTTATTAAGGAAGGCTAGATACCTCCCAGAATGCATTTGTTAATTTCACCTGGGGAGCGATTAATATTGTCAGAAAATAAAGCAGATCACATTGCAATTGGCAAGGGAGACACTGTGAGCCAAGGCAGACATCCCATCAGTTTATTCTTAACGTTCATGAGAACAAAAACATTTCTCATACATCAGATATGACCACAAAGACTGTTCAGAGTTCTAAGACCAATTCAGATCAGAGAGAGCTAAGGTACCTGATGGGGATACACTTCCACAGACCAGCCAAATCCCAGATTTCAGTATTGAGAACTCTGGTCCAGATGAGATAATCAACTTCCTCTGCTTCAGGTTCCTGTGTGGGCCTATTTCAGAAGCAAAGTCGGTCCTGCCTGCTGGTCTGCTAGCCCCGAGCTTGCCACTAGTTCTGTCTGACACCTCCTCTGGTTCTCATTTACTGCCATGCCTTGATCGCCCTGATTTTTGCCTATCATGGAATGAATGAGTTTCTTCCTAATCACAGTCATGGCAGAGGAGCAGCTAATGCTCTGCAGAAGTCCAGAGCAATGGCATCTTCTGAAGACTTCAACAGCGGAATCCCTTAAGCAGAGCCAGCCCCTGTCCATCTGGCCTGAGCACACTCCTCACACAGATCCCTGCACAGAGGCCCTGGTCGCTGTCACATGCCAGCTGCAGAAGATAGTGCCACTCCTTTTACCGTCTCTGTATCCTGGCAACAGTCCACAGAAGCTGACTACAACTGAGTGAAACTTGGAAAATACTTCCATCATGTGAGTTGCAAGGCTGATTTTTTCCCACAGGACAGTCTATATGATTTCATGCCTCCAAATCATATTTACCTTATCTTATTCATTAGAATAAGATATTTCTATAGTTAAAAATTTAAATGGTGCTAATAGGTTCCTATACAAAAAAAAAAGAGGTCACTTGTATAATTTTCCATTCCTGTTTACAGGGCTCATGCACAAAAAGTGCTGATTTCTAAAAATTTTTCTTCTATTGGTCCCATTTTTATTTCTGTGCATACCTATGTACCATATCAACTAGCTATTATATGTTAGATGTTTATTATTGTCTCAGTGACTCTTCAAAAAACGTTGCTGGGACAAACACCTGACCCTCAACATGAAGGAAGGAAAGGTTTATGTAGCTCACAGTTACTGGAAGCTCGAGTTCATATTCAGCTGTGTCCAAGGGCCAAGTGGCCCACGGTAGAGAGCACCCTTTCAGGTGGGCAGCAAAGAGCAGAGAGAAAAAGGGAGAAGTAGCAGCAATAACAGCTACAGAGAGCAAGGCTGTCTCCCTTCAGTCACATTTGTCACACCTAGCCACCTCACAATATGAAAGCATTTGCATGTATCCCTGAATTATATTGTGTCTATTTTTTTTTCAAAAATCATTGCTAATTTAATTTATTGAAGATGTTACTCTTCACTTAAAATACTTTCTTTTTTTACATGTCAAGGTTTCCTCTGCTTATATCTGATATAAGCACTGTAGTCTTTCACAGAGATAAGCTCTTCCTTCTCTGAAAATATACCTTCTTGGTCATTATCACTTGAAATGATTTTCTTAAATTTGACACTTTCTTTTTTATTCTTATTTTTGAGAACTTTTTTGACATTACATTTCAAGCTTTCTTAATTTTAATTTTGAATTTTAGGTATATATACTATACGTTTTAAACTCTCTTTCTTCTTAATTACACCAAGCTAGGTACCAGTGCTTTGTTTTGTTTTATTTTTTCCTCTAAGAACTTACACATCTGCTGCTTAAAAACCAGCTAATGACTATGGCTTGGAATGTTAATTAGGCTTGCAAACCTGTTTCTACTACCACCATGTCTCATTTTTATAAAAATTATGGCTAAGCTAGTATTTTAGGCTTACCTCAATTTATCTGTGCTTTTTAAAAACATTGTTACTGATACTACATTCACAAGTTCAGAATAAAAATGTTGAGTGAAGATGCTATTACACATATCTTGGTAGAAATTTGCAAAAATAAACATTTGTGATCTTTGAATACTCATTCACAGCACTGGATCAACCCCATCTTATTGTTTAAAGCTAGTATGTCTCTCCCCAGTTAGGCAATTTGCCCTGATAAATGCCTTTCTATACTGCCTCATCTTATGAGATTTATAAAGCTATATTCTATGACTTATTGACTTGCTAATACACCCCACAGACTTTGAGATAAATCTCCCCCAAATGAGACGATAACCCTAACGGATCCAAGCTGTTAAAGTGAGAGAAGTGAAATAGTTCAGGCCAGCAGTCATACTGATTTCCTAGATGCTCCGCTCTTTTGAGAGCTTTCAGAATTACATGAGCCCCTCCACATGTGCAGCGCAATGAAACTATGCAGGGCACTCCGGGGCACAGGTGGCAGATGCTGATCCGACCCACCACAGCACAGAGCTACGCCCAGGGCTGCGTGAGGTAGGAGCTGGTGAAATCCAAACCCTTGACTTACCAAGACGGTGATGCTGAGTTTTCTGAATGTCCCTGAGCCCCAGTGAGTTCTCTTAAGCTAAGTGTCTAATGCAGAAATGGGTGCATATACTCATGAGCTGACATAGAAACCACACACCACCGTGGCTGATGTATGGCCAACGCCACCAAATGGCAGACACTGGCACTGTTAGCCTCGCTGTGACAACAGAACTACATCCTTTTTGATCTATGGCTGGGGAATGGGTTCACACATCAAGTCCACCCCACCACCTGGCTCTGATGAAGGGTGAAGTAAGAATACTACTGCCACTGCTAGCTGGTTAAAAGATGAAAATAGAAGGTATTTCAAGTGTCACAAAAATTACACACTGGGGGGGACACTGCCATACTCTTTGCTTAAATACTGCCCATGCTTCTTCACATGGTGCAAGAGAACTGTGTGCCTGTTGTCTCGCTCTTTACCTGGCCGAGAACTTTTCTGATGAGCTGATCACAATCTGCAGCTTTATTTTAAACTTTTTCCATATTTATGTATAACACAGTTTGTAAATATATATATATATTTATATATATATATCTACTATATATATATACATATATATAGATCTATATATATATATATATATATATATATATATATATATATACTATATATATAGATCTATATATATGTATATATATATAGTAGAGATCTGGGAAGACAGCTCAGTGGTCTAAAAGCCTGCCTAGCAAGCGTGAAGGCCTGGGTTCAATCATCAGTAGCACATGCCATGCTGGCCACCAAATCCACGTGTGGTGGTGCATGCCTGTAATCCCAGCATTGGGCAGGCTAAGACAGGAAGATCACGGTGAGTCTGAGCTGCATAGCTAGACCTAGTACCAAATGAATAGGTAAACAAATAGTAGAAAGGATGACAAAGAAAAGGCTACACGGTGCTCTGTGATTAGGAAATATTATGATAATCCATCTAGCTATTGTATTTATGTATTTTTTTCTCACTTTCTTCTTCCTTTTTCCTTTGATACAGAGAATGAGTGAGAGAGAAATTAGCCCACTTAATCTCAAATTAATCAGGTAACAGTGTGGCAAGCTGCTATTCTTCCTTCCTCCAGCCTACCTGAAATGCAAGCAAAATAACTCCAGAAAGAGAGATGATTCAGCGTCGTGCAGCTAAATGCAGCGTCAGCAGCCGTCTCTGAACTGCTCTGTCTTCAGTCTGTTCTCCTTGCCCACAAAATAAAGAAATAAGGAATAAACCAAATAATAGCAGTTGAGAGACTGTCACAGATGTTCTCACTTCATATAAAGGTGAAAGTCGGCTTGAGCCATCTTTCCACTTTAGAGCTCCATAGCCCCAGTTCTTAAGTCAACTTTTAGTTAGTGATTGAGAAACTACACTGAACCTTCTATATAGAAATGAGGAAATGGGAGTTTTACTAAAACCCAAAATCTTTTTTCCTTCTGTTCAGTTACAATATTTATGATTATGTTTTGGGTAAAAAGGAATCCTTTGCTTGCAAATGCTTCAAGGTACATTAAACCATAAACAATATGGGTAAACAATAGCTCAAAGCAAAAACAAAAACCCAAATTAATGGAAATAGTAATGTGGGACTTTAAATCTCCTGAAACTTTTCTCAGAAAGTAGAGGCTGCGGGCAGTATTAAGGCAGAGTGAATACACCCCTAGAGTCACAAACACAAACAACACACAGAGATGCACACACATACACAAACATACACATATATACTGTCTCCTTTAGGATAGATTGCTCTCTTTGAAAACAGAGTTGTGGCTTAAAATAATTAATTGGGGAAAAGTGCAAACACTTGCAGGGTGTTTCTTGTGAAATGGAATTCTGATAACGAAACAAAGTGTTGATGCTAAATGTTCATACTAGGTACTGTCTCCCACAGGTCAAACACCCTTCACCGATAAAAGCATCTGATCAGATTCACTCTCTTGGGCTGGTGAGACACTTTGGTATTATAAGTGCCTGTCTGGCAAACACAAGGTCCTGAGCTTGATCCCTGCTACTGTATGCCATGCTAGCCCTGGAACTGGGCATGGTGACCCACTCCTGTGATACCAGGACTGAGGGGGCCCTAAAATGAAAGAATCACTGTGAGTCCAAACTATGTAGCAAGACACTGTATCAAAAAAAAAAAATCCGTAAAAAAAATAATACTGTTTCCTACATACACAACATCTGTCCTGACATATTCCCGGCCAGATTCTCAAAACAGGCTTTAATATCTGGTCAAAATTGTTTGATAAAGTAATGCAGTGTTGGCACATTAGAAATATAGTAATGTTAACATGAAGTAAACTGTAAGTGTCATGGCTTGGTCTCGGTGTCCTCCTAGAGCCTCCTGCAGTCATCAGGGGGCCTTTCAGCAGGAGCTGGATCTGGAGTGTGTGGTGCTAGAGTTGATTCATGATGCAGTGCTGAGCTCCAGGGCACTAGGATTCAAGGTGTGAGTGCAACCTACCTTAAGTAGCCTGGGTAAGATAGAAGGGGCAGAAAGAGCTGCACGTGGCCCTTGCTTGTCCTGCTCCTTTCTGGATGCCATGAATTGTCTCTGTTCTGCAGTGCCTGCCTGCCATCCAGCCTGCCGTGGAGCCAGCTCATTATGGACTAAAACCTCTACAAACTGTGAGCTAAATAAGCCTTTCCTCCTTCAACTTTGGGTATTGGGTATTTTGTCTCAGCAATGAAAAAAGTAAATAGGCAGGCAGATGACTAATAGCTGTAATAAGTCTTGATGCCACTAAAGAAAGCTTTTGTTATGGGTTAAGAAAACTGTGAAGAAATAAAATCTCTCAGAACAAGTCAGGCAGGAGCTGTTGAATAGTTTCAATCATCTTCCACCTAGTTCTGCAGGTGACTCAGAAAACATCATCTCGTTTGATGTGGTCAGATTTTCAGAATTCTAGAGAGAGAGAAATATAGAGTTTCATTCTACTCAATCTCTATTCTGGGAAATTACGATTAATTAGATACTCATCCAATGTACTAGTGCCATTATTGGTTTTCCATGTTTCTCTGTGTCAATCAGAACCCTCGGAACTGAGGCTGCTGCCTGGCTGTGTGGGTGGATATTCTCTGCTCTTCTTAATCACTCTTTTCATTTTTTTCAAATTTGGTATTAGTATGGGGTGTACAGGGTACACAGATCAGACTGGTAGTGATCCTCCTGTTTTCAGCCTCCCAAATGCTGGGATTACAGGCATGTTCCAACATGCCTAGTTTCAATGGCCACCTCAGTGTGCCCCTGAAGTGGGGCTGGCAAGGCAGTCCTGGAACGAACTCTGGTCCCTGCCTCTGCCTAAGCAAGTGCTTTAATCCACTGAGCTATCTGGCCGGCTTATTAATGACTCTTGAATCACTCCAGACTACAAAAATGGCTGCAATAATTTTGATTCCACAATCTTAACTGGTATTCTACCCTTTCTGGGCTTGGTCTAAGTCCGCCCCTAGCCTCCCCCATCCTAGTTCAAGTCTCTGTTGCTCCAGCTGGCCAGGAACCCTGCAATCAGTTTCTAATTTGTTTCTTCTCTCTGCACGCCAATCCCACAGTTGCTGAGCTCTGGAACAGCAGCCACCACAAACACACGCTCAACGTCTTCCAAGAATCTTCACTGCCCATATTCATTATTATAAAAAGTAGTACCAGCTGAGCATGCTGGTGCACACCTGTAATCACTGAAGCATTCAGAGGCCGGAGGATCACTGTGAGCTCTAGGTCAGCCTGGGCTACATAGTAAGACCATGTCTCAAAAATCTGAACTGAACTGAACTGAACTGAACTGAACTGAACTGACCTGAACTAGGCTAAACTAAACTAAACAACTAATAAAAGTGGTGACAGCATAAGCTATCCATTTTTAGACTGACGATTACATCTTCAGTGCTAATCTCTACAAGAACGCTATAAGCATGCTCTTTATCCCCACTCTATTGAAGGGAAAATTGATATTTGAGAAAGGACAGTGACTTTCCATCACCCCTGGCCACTGACATGGTATCTTTGATGCATTCAAAGTTCTGTATACGTTTATTACATAGCTATTTGTTTCCTGTTTATTCCCTCTCTGTATCTTTTCATAATAATGTAAAGCAAATATTAGGTTTCCCAATTAAATTCTTCAGATAAAACAGTCCTTGATTAACTATCAGAACTTTCCCTGAGTCAGATTTCAAGCATAAGAGCTGTCACCTTCCCTGGGGTGAGAACCCTCTTAATTCAAGACATAGAGGGCATCTCAATACCCTATATTCTAATTAAAGGCTCCTGCTCTGCACTATATCAACCAATGAACAGAACAAAATTCATTTTACCTTTCAATTTTATTTCACTCTAGATACCTGATTGAAATGGAAATCCTCAGACTAAACATTTAAAACTATAATAGGTCAAGAATATCAAGGACTCTCTCCTGCTCTTCACTCAATTCGCAAAAGGAAAAGAGCATTTTGTACAGTGTTAAGTAGAACATTATTACCTCTGGCCAGGAGACGGAATGATTTCTATGTATGTGCTACCATCTGCTATGAAGAAGGATAACTGACCTCAAATAATCTTTAGAAATAGAAGTAGTCATCAATATAAATTCAATTAATACTGAATTACAAAAGTTGCTACTGAAATGACAGGTGTATGATAACTACTTTAAAAATATGATTGCCTGAAATTAGTTTTCATTCTTTGCAAAATCATCTCAGATTAACCTTGTAATAGTTATAGTATGAAAAGTTGCAATTTCAGTTAGTAATTGCTTTAATATACTATTTAAGGGCATATAAAATTCTATGAAAGTTCACTTCTCGAAGCACTTTTTATTCCTTGACTTTCAGAAATCATTCTGGATGTTTATGTCAGCAAAGGAATAAAAATTTAAGATATTGAAGATGGTTGAATAGGATGTGAAAATTGCGAAAGCAGCATAAATAACTTATAAAACATTCAAAGAGAGATGAAGTAAAGTAAAAATGGAGATGATTTTCAACTCACTGTCAAAGATAAAAGAATAACAGTAAACCTGAGAAAGGAGAACAATCAACCTTATATTCTCAGCTTGTTCTTCCAAAAGTGCACTCTTTCTAATGTCTTAACAATTATTGTGAATCTGAGCAACAGATCTGATAAAATACTCAATAGAACTATTGTCAATTTATTATTGTTGTTTTGAAATTCTGTACTGTATATACTGTTGTATGCTGTTTTCATCTTGGTTTTTGCTTTTATTTATTTATTTTTTGACAGGGTCTCACTATGCAGCCCACATTCATAGTGATCCTCCTGCTTCCTGCCTCCCTAGGGCTGGGATTATAGGCGCGCACCACCACAGCTCAATATAGAAAATATTTATTACAAATTCCAGAAGCATAATACAAACCACCAGAACAGAAATAATGCTGAAATATCCATATGGCTGTTCAGAAAATATATCTCTCTGCATAACTTCTCAATGTTAAAAATAATCATGGACATTAATAATTGTTTTGATTTCTGTGCTATGTTATAATAGTATACAGAGAAAAGTTTATAAATTAATTAAATCTGAGTAACTTAAAACATACAAGTTGAACTGACTTCTGGGAAAGTTGTTCTTTTATAGTTTGGATCTAGAATATCCCTCAAGCCACACGGACTTGAGGTGGCCTGCGGACAGTGTGAGGCCCAGGAGGGACCTGCTGGTAGGAGGGGAAGATGGGCTGGAGACGGGGCACTGCCGGCAGGCCTGGAACGATGCATCTTCCTCGCTGCCTCATCCATTCTCTCAGTGGCGACCAAAATGTGAGCAGTTTTCCTCTGCCTGGCCCTTAGACTGACACACATAGACTGAACTTCATAAAAGCAAGAGCTGAAATCATGCGCTTATCCTTTACGTTTTAGGTATTGGGTACTGTGCCTCAGCAATGATGGGTAACAACGGCAGATTTTCGTGCCAGAGAAACTGGTTTATTGTTGTGAGATGTGATTTAGAAGCTTCAGAACTGTTTTGGAAAGGTTTAGAGATGCTTATCACAGAAGCTCTATAATGGTGTAACCCAAGGTTCTAATAAAGACTCAGAAGTATAACCTGCTGATAGAAATGCAGATAGTAAAGGCCGGGCTCAGGTGGTTTCAGTCGGGAGCAAGGACTCCATTAGCAGTTGGATTTGAGACTGTGTGTGCTAAATTCCACCAGAAATATCTACCAACATTTTACTCTTTATCTGAGTCACTGAGGGATACTAAGATTAAAGAAGGCAGCCTATCTGATCTGTGAAGAAAATTTCAAAGCAGCCCAATGTTAAGTCTGACATGAGTTTTGCTGGCAACCTTTTGCCATATGTGCTATAAAAAGCAGAATCAAAACAAACCTAAATAATTTGAAATATTTTATTAGTGTCTAGAAATGAAGCCCTACCTATAAAACTTAGATATGTGGAGTTTTGGGGCAGGCCATCATAGTGGCTGAAAAGACTAGCAGTAAAAAGAAGCCAAGTACTTTGCATGAAAACATTGGAAAAAATGCCTCTGGAGAATCACAGACATACACGCAAGACACAATCAATCTAGCTGAAGGATGCAAAACTGTAAACTATTTTGTTCTTGCAACTATGAACAAAGGGGGCCTGGCTACTGCTCAAGCTGTGAGAACTTAGTATCCTCTATGTGGTTTTATTGGCCTGATTAACTCAAGAGTTATACCATATAATGAGGCTTCCACACAGATTTCAGAAGAAGGCCTCAGAGGTCAGGCGGTGCGCCCCTAAGAGGGCAGCGCACAAAGCAGTGAGAATGAAACTCAGAATGCAGTTGAGAGACAGGAATTAGGAAAAGCCAGACAGATGGAATGTCTGCTGAAGAAAGCTGCAGGAAGGGTGCAAAGCCAGCCTAAGAGTGAAGCCATGTGGCAAGAAAGGGGCAGAGCCATGTGAGGGGGCTGGCCAAGCTTTGGACACACCCCTTGCCTTGGATGCTGGGCACAGCACTAATGTCGGCCCTCTTGGGTTTTGGTTTTGTTTGTTCCAATTTCTACCCAACTTTTCTCCCTTTTAGAAAGGGAATGCTTACGTTGTGCATTATATCTTAACACTGATTAACTTCATGTTAAAATTTTTATAGGGGCTTCCAGCGAAGAAGGCGGACTTCTCAGCATCTGGAATAAGGGATGAAACTATACATGAACCATATACAAAAGCCAACCCACCTCAGTTTTACCAAGCCAGCATCCATACCCAGTATCCCTGGTATGAGTTTCCAAAGCAAGAAAAAATGTCTTTCTAAATTGTTGCTCGATTCATGAAAGGTCCTCAACTACGACCATGCCAGCTTTGATTTTTATTTTACAGTAGTCAAGTTAGCAATTCTTTTAATGTCAGATGATCAGAATACATTTGAAACAAGGGGCCTGTGCTGCCAGGATCTTGAGGCTGAGAGACCACGACAGCTCTTACCACATAATAAATGGGTTTATTAATGTGTATGTTGCTGGCTTGGAAGAAATATAATAATTATTATGATAGTGATTGCAATGCAAAATTCCGAAATTACAAAACAACTAGCATAAAAGTATCGTAAGAGTGTCATTCAAAGTCCACGTACAGCTTAGGAATTAGACATGCCGTGAAGTGAGGACCTGCTTTTCATCACAAATTTTCTTCTTAATTTCCTGCTGGCACAGTTTCCTGTCTCAGCCTTTATCATGTAAATCAGTTTTATTTTCCTGTAGAAAATGAGGTGCATGCACTGTGTCCTCTTGAGCTCTCTTAAAGCCACATGCTTCTGGACAAGCATTTCTTTTCTAGAGATGACAGCCAAGAAAGAGAAACTTTTAAGCCAAATAGAAATGATTTTCTCCAGTGAGACTTCAGGCACCGTGACACAGAAGTGGGAGTCTTTGCTGATAAAAGGTTGTTCTTTCTCAACTGACTTCTTTCACTTCATAATAATGTTAAGTGGGCAAACTGCTAATGTGATCATGCTAATTTTTAAATGTTTATACATGATAACTGTATACATCTGTGAGGTACAGTGTGAAGAACTAATGTGTGTACACAATGTATAATGTTCAAGTCAGTAATTAGCATTTACAAGTGCTAAACACTTTGCATTTCTTTGTATCAGTAGCCTCAGAACTCTTCTAATTTTTGCTAAGATATGATGTAAAATATAGTCATCTTCCTGAATTAGAATGCTAGAGGTATTGCTTTTCTTCTTGTATATTTTATGTTAGTTTTCTCTCTTCCTCCATTCTATAACTCCTACTCTTCCCAGCCTCTAGTAATCACTATTCTACTGTCTTAGATAACAACCCTTTTTAGCTTGCACATTGTAGTGACACAATTACATTTCTTTCTCTGTACTTAACTTTTTTTAATTTTTTTTGGTGGAACTGTGGAATGAACTCAGGCCCTTGCCCTTGCCAGGGAAGCACTTATTCCACTGAGCCATCACCCAGGCCCCTCCACCTCACTTTTTAAACTGAACACAATATCCTGAAGTTCCATAAATGTAGTTACAAGTTCAAGGATTCCACTCTTTCTATGGATGAATAATTTTCCATTCTATGTGCACGAGTGGATGCACGTGTATGTACATTCTCTGTATCTATTCATTATTCTGTGGACACCTTGATTAATTCTATCTCATAGCTGAAGTAAATACAAGAGTGCACATGTATCTGAGGCATACTGGTTTCATTTCTTTTGGATATATACCCAGTAATGTGATAGGTGGCTCATGTGATAGTATGATCTTGTACATGTAGAATTTATAAGAAAGGATAAAGGATGTTGGACGTCTATTGTTTTTGGTGCAACCGTAATTGAACTCAGGCCCTTGTGCTTGCCAGGGAAGTGCTTATTCCACTGAACGATCTCCCCGGCCCCAGAAGTTGGACCTCTTTGTGCCTTTAGTTTTCTCTATCAAGGGTGCACTTTCTCTCCTCCACTTCATCTACTGTCTAGGCTATAGGGCTGTGGTTGTGATTTGCCTTTTCTTTATAACTCATATCACTCTTTTAAAACCAGCTCCAGATGTAATGGTTTCCTCCTTATCTACATTCATAAAGCACTTTATAAAAAATTTAGTACGTTGCTTATTCATTCATATTTATTTATCTCTTAGTCTTCCCAGCTGGAAGGCTGTTTGCAAATAAGGATATTATGGGTTTAATCTTTGTTACAGAATGTGTGTTAGATATTAGAGAAATCTTTTTTTGCAATGAAGCATACTCAAAGTACTATAAAATGATATTCATCCACATTGATATTCTGGTATGTTGTTTTTCTTCCCAAGCTAGCATTTCACATGGATCCTCAGGTAAAGGACAAAACACATAAAGTGCTGAAATTGAGAACTTTGAGGCAGGCATGAAATAAAATGTGTGTCTTTGGACAGATTTTCCCTTCTCTCTGTACACAGCTTCTTTATCAGTACAATCAGCAACTGCTCTACACCACAGTTTCCACCTCGGTGCTACTAACATTGTGACCCATGTATATAGTTCTGTTCATCAGGAAGAATGAGAGGGCCTGTGCAGAGCACTGCAGGATGTCAGCAGGTTTCCAGGCCTCCAGATGCCAGCAGCATCCACCCAGATGTGGCAGTCAAGCCCAACACTGAGAGCATCTGCAGTGGTGAGGTCTGAGGATGAGAACTACTACTTTACACTAGAGTTCTTCTGAGCGTTAGAACCCCTTGTCTAGATAAGCAGCACCAATCGAATGAACACAGACAAAGTGCATAAAACTTCTGGAAAGAAGTACAGACATCACAGTTAAAAAATCCTTTAGTTTAATAATTCTCTGATGTTTAAAGAGCAACAAGGAAATACAGCCAAGTATAAAGCCAGATGTCCTTTTATCAGCTTCTCTAAGATATTTACTTACCGTGCAATATTGAGTCGTCAGAAAGATCAAATTTAAAAATGGACCAATACTTGTCAGTTTGTCATCATCTCTCACAAATGATGGTGGGTTGTGAAGTTAAAAAAATTATACATACATATATATATATATATATATATATATATATATATATATATATATATATATGTTGCTTTAGCAACAGAAGAAAATTGATTGCCACAGTTCCAATAAGCTAATCTAGTGTCTTTTGCATCACAAATTGTTATCAACCCATACATACAAGATCCATTATGCAATAACCTTAAAAGACAGATCTAAGTGAGAATTTCCCATCATCAAAATTATTTATACGGAACTCACAAAATATTTTCATGCCCACACAAATATTGAGTTACTGTTTACTGTGGGCTAGCTCCTTCATATGCAGTGTTCATTAGATCATATACATAGGGCAAGTAGTGCAAATGTAGTTAATACCTAAATTTTGAAAATTTGTTACAGAAAAACACATCACTGGTGATATCCCTCAAAATACTTTCCTTCAGCTTAAAGATCTGCATCCTACCATTCTTGCCATGGTCAGAAGCAGTTGGGAGGTTTTCCCAAGAATCTTTCTACTTGCACTGTTGGGGCTCCCTGGTTATCCTTAATGCAGGATATTGACCTTACATGACCAGTGTGAACATGGAGAAGAGCCTGGAATCGCAATGCCAGACCTGGTGCAAAGGATGGGTGAGGGTGTAGGATCCTTTATGAGACTATTCATTAGATAATACTGAGCAACAGCCTTCACTGCATTTTTTAACACAACTTACAAAGGCATGCATAAAAAAGGACTTCAGAAGTGTTTCAGAAGTTCCAAGAACAACAGAATAAGTGTGTTCAAAGCACAAGGGAGTGTTTCGAGGGGGCTCTCAGCAATGTATCTTTCACTACAATGATTTCGTTAGTATTCACTGTATATTTTAATCTTACCTCATAGAATATATATACATATGAGCACATGTAGGCTCCTACATATACACATATGTTTGCCATATGATACATTCTATAAATTATATACCCACATTGTATTAATGACAACTTATTACAAAAGTTGAATTTGTTACTATTAATTTAAGAGCAAAGTTCCATGTAGAAATATAGAGTGGAAGGGGCCAGGGAGGCGGCTCAGTGGCAAGCACATGGGCCTGAGTTCAATCCCTGGTTCTGCCAAAAAAAAAAAAAAAAAGAAAGAAAGATAGAGCAGAATCATTGATAGCTTTATAATATTCATCCAACAGAACATTGTTCATCATATATATAAAATGTTAAAGGCTTTAATTATCGATTTGTTCTCTATCATGAGAATGTGAGAAAATTTAATGAAAACTCATGAAAAATTTCTGCTAGTATTTAAAAGGTGGCTGTAAATTCAAAGCTCACCCTGCATACATGTCAATATGTAATTCAAAATTATTCCATGCTTAATAATTGTGAAGAACAAAAGTTAAATAACACAGAAGGATCAACAGATGTAACTAGTCAGTAGTCAGTAGATAATTTAAAAAAAAAAAAAAAACTAGCAAAGCGAGTTCAACTTAAGAATTCTAGCAATCAAAAAACGAAGAAAATCCCAGCAGTGGCAGCCACATTTAATTTCTGTTGTATGGAGACTCAAAGCAAATGGGCAGGTTTCGGGTGAAGGATTTCCATTTCCAAAGGTAAATGTGATAAGCCAATATTTAGAAACGTCCACACATAACATGAAATTGAATGACCCATCTCTTTCATGGGTTGCAATCATCGCAGCACTCTGAATTTGAAGCAACATTCAATTACAATCCTTAAAACTACTGACATCAAGTAATAGATGTGGAACCACTACCTGCCTCTTTTTAGCCAGACATTTATTTCTTGGATTAAACAATGTCGCAAAATAGACATGCAGATTAGGATTCACCTACCTGTCAAAGGCAGAAGAAAACGACTTTGGTAAACTTCAAATTGCATATTGTACCTCACAGAGCTACGACAACATTTCCAGACTTCTGCTGTTTCAGAATCTAGGTGCCAGGCATAACTGTCCTTGGTCTGGCTCCCTGCTTTTCTTTCACGAATGCTTCCCATATGCACTGGTTTTCAAACTTTTTTTGGTACTGGAGATCCAACTCAGGACCTTGTGCTTTCCAGGCAGGTGCTTAGGTCACTGAGCTGTCTCCCTGGCCCTCCCACATGTACTGACTTCTCTAAAAGCAACTACAAGTGATTTTGCCCAGTGATACTCACTGGGCTCCTCTCCTCTCCCCACCTCCTCTCCACTGTCCTCCCTTCCTTTCCCCTCCTATCCCTTCCTCTTCTCTTTCTCTCACTCTCCTGTGTGTGTGTGTGTGTGTGTGTGTGTGTGTGTGTGTGTGTGTGTTTGTATGTGTGTACAGAGAGTTGGGGAGAAGATAGCACAATACCTTTAAGATTTACCAAGGAACATCAAAATTGAGCCATAATTTGCACTCAGAACTACAAGCAAAAAGAGGGTGTAAATGGAAAACAGTTAATAATTCCTAACCATACTTTCTAATGGAAATCCATTCACTTTTGACAGTTTCTACTTTACGATACAGGTGATTTATGAATGTTACTAATGCTTACTGAGAAAACTCCAGAACCAATCTTAAGGTAACAGAAATGATTTTGGGTGAACTTGCTTTCCAAGAGAGTTACGACAAGCAGTTAACTACCAAAAAGCCAGACCGAGGACTTTCTAAACCTAGAACTCATTCCTTGTTACCCTTCTGCCTTTTAGCATAAAATAGAAGTTGCTTAATATAAATCACTGCCTCCTTCATGATCTAACTCGATACTAATATCTCACTCTTTATGGAGTCAGCAAACTTTTTCTATAAAAGGCAAAATGAAAAATACATTAGGTGTTATAGAGCATATAGTCCCTGTTTCAACTATTCAGCTTTGCTTTTGCAGGATGAATGAAACCATAGGCAATATGAAAAACATGGGTTTCTTTCATTTTTTAATGTATTTGGTACAGGGTATCACTATGCAGCTCGGACTCAGTCATCCTCCTGTTTTCATCCTCCCCAGTGCTGGCATTACAGAAGTATATCACCACGCCCTGGACAGCATGCTGCATTTTAATAAAACCTTACTAATCCTGAGATCTGAATTTCATACATTTTACATACCACAGCACGTAATTCATCTTTACTTTAGTACTTCACATAAGCTACTAGAGTTTAAAGTAATGCTAAAATTTCATAGCCAATACAGTGGTATTACTGGAAAGTGAGGCCTTTAATGTTACTTATGTCAGGACACCTGTAGCCTCATCATCAATGAATTATTGTGCTCATGGGTAGTTTTGTTACAAAAGTGAGTTCTTTATCTCCAATGTCGCTGCATAAAGCCCCTTACCAGATATTAGCTTCATGTTCTTGGACTTCTCAAAATGAACAACCATGAGCTAAATAAATTTCTATTGTGCATAAATTACTAGTCAGTGGTGCACAAGAAAATAAACAGAATTGAATACTTTCTACTGACCTTTGATAAACTTCAGTAGATGTGTTTGGAAAATGTGACACAGGAGAACAGCCCTGTGCCACTGCACTGCAGAGACAAATCTCTTTAGGGAAATCATCTTAGCCAGTCTGACCTGCAGCTCCCATCTCCAATATGAGGATTATGCTTATCTGGACCAAAGTACAGGATAAGCTAAGTATAAGCTATGTTTATCTCCAGAACACATTCATGGTATACACATGCACATATTCACACATACGTGCACATGCATACAAAAGGTTTACTGTCTGATGTGCTGCTTCTTATTTCTTTGTGGTGTCACCTACCCCATGACGTCATTCCCAGAACACCATGGGGCATCGGACATGACAAAGAATTTCGCCAATATTTTGGGAACTAATTACCCTCAAACACCACCCATGTGATGGATGTCCCTAAGTGTGTGATCCTTATATGATTTGCTCTTAAAAAAAAAAACAAAAAAACAATCATCTCACAGATCACACTGCACTGCTATTTTAAACTGAAAACACAAGCAAAACCCTGAGGGCCACATGCTGCTGTGAAAGTAGGTAGCGAATCATGCTCTGCTGCTTCTTTGTAGTCCCAGAATGACCACCATTCACCAGCAGCACACGATTTAAATGGGGAATGTCCACTTCTTACAGATCACAGATTCCCAAGCTACGTCCTAACAATTTAAACATTTCCAAACTGCATCTTACATATATATTATCATAGCGCAACAGCAACTGCAGACTCTCTTTACAACTTCTGTTGCAAGGGAGGTGCTCTAAGAGAAAACAATATTGCCATAAGGCCTGTTTAGAATTGATATGATGTGGTAATATTTAATGAAAAAAAGACCAGCTTTGAATGGTTTCATCAATATTTTAAGTTCTCCAGTGCATGTACTCTCATTACTGCTGGTGTTGAGGGTCTACTATGTCAATCACACCTTTGATGGGCCACTGTTTAAAAAAAAAATCTATTTGGTGTATTTTGAGTAAAATAACTTTTGAAATTACTGTTTGATTTACAAATTTAGAGATGTGGAAAGAGATTTTTAAAAGCAGTATGACAGTGCTTAGATGAAGAAGTGAAAAACAGGAAAACAAAAACAGGTTTACTATGAGAAAGGTTTCTAAGTCTTTCCAGCAGGAGGTATGCTTGAGAATAAGGCCTTGCGTCACAACCTTGGCTTCTGGATACAAAAGAGGTATCCTATCAAACTAGTCTCAGTGATCAGCCCCTGAACATTACCCAAGTATTCTTTACAACACAAGAAAAGGCAACTCCGAGATGAATTTCAAGTTACATATGCTCGATATCCAGGAAATTGTAAGGATCTGAATATGACTGGTTGTGTTGACAGACTGTCAGCACTGCAGGCAGGATTTCCAGAAGAGTACGTGGGAGTATAATATATGAGAAAAGGAGAGGCAGCTCAGATTGTTGGGAACGCACGGAAGTTTGAAGCAGTAGTGATTGTCTTCAAACTGTCTTTACAAAGTTTGTCAAGAAGTGACATTACGTAACTGTGGGAAAGGATTCTTACATTCTGATTAAAGCAGCAGTTCAGAGATTCTGGATTTTAAAGATTAGGACTCAGATGAAATTTGCCAGATTCCATTTCAATTGTTAAGACTCATATTGTTATTTTCCTCTCCTCTAAAAATGATTAAGAGCTCTAATGAGTTGTATGACTTTAGGCAAGATATTTCCCTTTGTTGATGTGTTTGTTTTTGTATTTTAGGGAAAGGTCCTGAAGGTGTTCAGGATCTCACTACTGGATGGGACTCAGAGTGTTCCACCTGTTTACAGCCTCCCAAGAGCTGAGATTACAGGTGCACGCCACCACGCTTAGTCTTAATGCTGTCTCAGTGTACCCTGGGTGCGGGGCTGCCACAGCAGGCCCGGGAATCCAACCTCTGGGCCCCTGAGCCTGCATGCAGGTGCTTTAATCTGCTGAGCTATTTGGCTGGCCCTAAGATCTTTCCCTTTGGATACAAACAATTTCATATAAAAAAAAAAAGAAAAGAAAAGAAAAATGATTGTTCAGACTTGACAGTCTTTGACACCTCCCATGCTATAATCTTTAGATCTTGGTCTATATCAAATGGTTATGAGAGATTGCAAATCTGAGCTCTACTGAAACCTGTTTCAGTTTTAAGTCCAAAGACCATATTGATATACCAAAATTAATCTCCAAAAGAAAAATCGTCTGATTAAAGGAGATTCTAATAATTTAAATTTAATTCAAATATTGTTTTAAATCTTACACGTCAGATGCTGTGTTCACTCCTATGTTCCAGGTGACAACTCTGTCTTAAACCGGAGTACTTGTATATGAATGTAAATGAATCTATGACCACCCAAACATAATAGAATGGACATTAAAAGTTGTTAAAGTTCTAAAATACTTAGTTATTTTTCAATTATAATATAAAGAGGCAATTTAAATAATTAGATCTCTTTTTATTAACCAAAATTATCTCCCTCTCCCACACAGATAAATACACACACGTATGTGTCAGTGTAAAATGGCCTTGAGAGTCTGTTAAATGTTGCTGCTTCATGTTGGTATAAAATGGTTAATTTTCTTTAGCAATAGATGCCTTGTACTTTATTCCTTGAGTTCCTCGTGAAACACTACAGAATGCACAATCGCGTAAATGAGAATGCTTCATTCCTACCACCTGCCATTACTAACTCACAAGTTCTTAAAAGTAGAATGATTTTAAGAAAACCATTTGCTGCCCTCTTTCTAAGAAAATGCTTTTTAAGTGGGTGTATGCTAGAATACTGAACAATAACTGATTGAATTAACACAGCAGAACACCAGAGCAGCTTCTCCAGAAGGCATCGCTAACAACTATTATTCAACATTATTTTGTCAACAAAACCCCCAAGTACTTCTAGAGGCTTATCATTTACTATTTCCCTGACATACTCCACTCACATATGAAATCATCTTCCTTTTATTCTTCAAGCGTTTAGTACACAGTCTACAGGGTCTCACTACACAGACTGGACTTGCAGTGATCCTCCTGTTTTCAGCCTCCCAAACGCTGAGATTACAGGCATGCGCCACCACGCCCAGTCTCAACTGTCTTCTCAGTCTGCCCCAGGAGCAGGGCCAGCACCGCATGCAGGAATCAAACCCTGCCCGATGCTCAGCCCCTCCCACTGCTCACCTTCCATTGTAAAGGGCAATGAGTATTAAATACCAGGTATCACAGAATATACATACACTTAGGCCTCAGAGTTCACCAAATTTAGCACATAACATCCTTCATCCTTACTCAGTCACAAATAAGTTCTTAGACAGATCACATCATAGTGTTTAAAGAGAAGAATGAAATAATAATGATGCCTGAACAGCCTAAGCAGCAGGAAATCAAATGGCTGAATATAGGTTTCCTAACACATTTTTTTTTTCTTTATTGGAAACCCAGTAGTTTTGTTTTGGAACTTTACTTAGTTTAAATAAATGCAGAAAATAGTTTTCCACTACATCCATATAGTGTCTTCCTCAAAACAGAAGTGGTATGTGTTATATTTTTAAATTAGGGAAGGAGACCTGACCATACTATATGTAGTGTTTCCTGAGGTGACCTCCCAGGGGGGAGAAGAGTCTCCAGTCCATGTTTTTGAAAAATGCGTACTAAAATGACTTACGGACGCACGTATAAACTCTAGGTACTTGATATGTGTAACAAAATCCTCTGCCTTCAATTTTCACAAAGATACCTGTGTAGACACCGTCTAAAAATTTGTACAACCTTATCCTTCAGCTAGGCCTTCGGGGTGGTCTCAAAACAGATCCATGGTTATTTCCCATCTTGCCCTCAACCCTGAGTCCTAATCTGTTTTAGTGACAAAAAAAAAAAAAAAAAAAAGACGTGATTTAAAGAAAACTCACTCACCCTACTGTCACTGCTGTCCTTCACTTGCCCCTGAATGTTCTGCTCTGACTTTCTCTGGCTTCCTGTCTTTCAGCATTTTTAGAGAATTCTCAGAAATTGTCATAATGACTTGAACTCTTGTTTCTCTTTTCTTTTCAGGAACTGCAGATGCTCACATGTTAAATATTTAATTTTTTTGTCTTTTAATCATTTATTTTCTGTACTATATTCTGGTACTAATACAGAATTTTTATTTATTTATTTATTTTGTATTTTTTAGGGAAGGCTCTATAGCTTGTTCAGGGTCTCACTGCTAGATCGGACTCGTAGTGATCCACCTGTTTACAGCTTCCCAAGAGCTGGGATTGCAGGCCAATTGCCATCTCCGTGCGGCTCTGGGGCGGGGCCGGCACAACAGTCCTGGGGATTGAACCCCAGTCCCTGCATCAGCTTGGAGGTGCTTTAATCCGCTGAGCTGTTTGGCTGGCCCAATATAGAATTTTTAGTTTACCACTTCTTTATTCAGCTTTGTCTAATAAGTTGTTAACACAACACATTTACATCATTTATTGATTTTAAGTTTTCATTCTATAGCTTCTATTTACTTTTGTTTCTGTGGTAGTGATCATTCTTTTACTTAACCATACATCTAGGCACTATTTCTATTCTTTATTTTTGCTCTGTACCTCTACTATAATTCTCTATCTTCTCATTTACTTCTTATAGTGTAACATTAATAACTTCAGGCAAGGCTGGCCAAATAGCTCAGCAGGTCTAAGTGCCTGCAAACAGGCACAGGGGCCGAGAGTTCAATCCCTGGGCCTGCCATCCTGGGCCTGCCCCTGGCACATGTGAAGAGGGCAATCGAGACTGGGCCTGGTGGTGCACACCTGTGATCCCAGCTCCTGGGAGGCTGTAAACAGGTGGATCACTACGAGTCTAATCTAGTACTGAGACCCTGAACACTCTGTAGACCTTTCCCTAAAATGTAAACTAAGAAATAAATAATAACTGAAGGCATAATTGCCTTAATCTGGCTGCACTTCTTTCACTGTGGTTTGATGTTTTCAGTTCTTTTAGAAGAATACTCAGGAAGGGAATAGTTGGGTTGAGTGGAACTTCTAATTGTATATTTATTTTATCTTATGTATTTGGTACAGGGTCTACAGGGTAGCACTACATAGATCAGAATTGTACTAAACCTCCTGTTTTCAGCCTCCCGAGTGCTGGGATTACAGGCGCACGCCACCACGCCCTCAACTGCCATGTCAGCAAGCCCAGGGTGCGGGGCCAGCACGGCATGCCAGGGATGGAATCCAGACTGCTGCGTCTGCCGAAGCAGCTGCTTTAGTCCACTGAGCTATCTGCTGGCCCTCTAATTATACATTCTGTCCTAATCAGATAATTCCAGTGTCTTTCTTTTTGGGTATTATTTTTTTTGTTGTACTTTTCTTTATACTTTAGCAAAATTCCTCTGCAGGCTTTGTTACATTTGACTAAACGTTTGAGACTGTTAATCTCAATTGTCAGCTGGTTCTGCTTGATATATATAGGAGATCAGTAAAGCACAATTCTGCATGTGTCTGGGTGGGTCATGGAGGAATGACCTGGGCCACTGTCTGTCCCTGGTGCCTTCCCGTCTGGTGCTTTGTGCATCTGGCTGAGATGAGGTAAACTCCTTTTCTCACCATGCCTCTCTGGCATGATGCTTCTGCCCTGCAGTTGGCCACCATGGACGGCAATTTGTCAGAAACTGTGAACCAAAATGACTCCTTGCTCCTTTACATTATGAGTGTCAGTTATTTTTTTCTCAGCAATTGAAAACCTGTTAATTCAGTGTCATGTACTCTCCATTAATTTGAAGGTACAAGGATATTTTAGATAACAAGATTTTTTTCCTGCAGCATGAAATGAGTTTTGATATGAGAAGCATATCATGGTAGGGATAAGTCATCCTATTCTTAAGAAACTGCTAAGTCAAAACTAGGCTTTAATGTCTGATCATATATGTGTCAGCAACTGCAAAACTCAAAGGTAAAGACTGAGTTTTAGAAGGGTCTATTTTCCGCTGTTGGTCATAACAATCTAAGACCAGTTCCTTGATCATGGCCAGACCTCTCTGATAGCTTCAGGAATAGAGTATAATCAATCTGAGCAAGGAGTTTGGAGAATAGATTATTAAATGGTGTTTTCATCCCAAGAGATTCTCATTTTTGAACTGTACCCACCATGCTGTAAGGATCTCAAAGAAGAAAATTGGGAGACACGAAAAGAATAGACTGTGTCTTTTGTTGGGAAGAAGGATCCACTTATGAAAAGTTCCTACAAATATGTATTTGAGTGCATTCAACTCCAAATGATTCCAGACCAAAATATCATGTCAGCTCCCAAAAACTCCATTTTTGAGCAAAGCCTCAGACCTAATATGAGGGAAGTAATTCACTCCTGTCCTGTGCTGTGAGCTCATTAAATTCAAAATCATAGAAAGTCTACATACACTAAAGTAGTTGTGTCATAGCCCTAGATTTGGGGTGCCTCTATGCAGCAACTGCACCTGAAGCACATGTCTTCTGCACCTCCTGTTCCTCATCTTCAATTTGTGTACCAGGAGGTGAGTCAAACTGCCAATGTTTCTACTCAGCTTCTCATTTATTTTAGTTATTTCTTCTTCCTCCTCCTCCTTCTCCTCTCCTTCTCTTCTTCCTTCTCCTCCTCATTCTTGTTATGCAGCTGGAACTCAGCGGTCCTCCTGTCTCAGCCTCCCCATCACTGGGATTACAGGTGTGCGGCACCATGCCCATTCTGGGTGGCCTGCAGAATATGGGCCAGCACAGCATGTGGTACCAAGGGATGGAAGGCAGGACCTTGTGCTTGCCAGACAGGTGCTTGGAATGCAGAGTCATCTCCCCAGATTTCAGTTAGCATTTTATAATTGGAAAACATTCACACATTTGGATTTGTCTTTGTCCTAGACTCTTGATCACTTCAAATTCTTGGTCTTAGTATTTTTCTAGTCCTTTTAATGTCTTTATAGTGGTTTAATAATTAAATGATTCTTGATTGAGATGATTTATCAGAAACAACTTTTTTTTAAAAAAAGGTCCAACTGAATTCTCTTGTGGGATTTTTTTGGGGGGGCACTGTAAATTGAACTAAGGGTCTGTGCTTGCCAGGCAAAAGCTGCACTTCTGAGCTGTATGCCTGGACCCATGCCTTCTGGAATGCAATGTACTGCATATTCAAGGTTTTTATTGAAATTCCTATAAATGTATAATGTTTTACATTTGCATCCTATAAATATATTGCATATTTAAATATATAATTATATATTTTGATTTAATGATATATAATTAGTTTGATAGATGATTCTATTTAATTTAAATTATGTTTTAGTACCTATTTACTGCTAGTATTTAAAGTTTCTCTTAATTTTTCAAATAGATAAAAAATTTTATTTTTATGCCTGATAATTCCTTTGTGCATAGCTTTAATGAGTGTGATGTTCTTGTACATTTCTATTTTTTCCTAGCACTCACAGTATCTATTGATAGTTTTGCCTTAATCACACATTTTAAGGATATTTGTGGAAATTACTTAAAGCTTAATATAAAGTTTTATATTTCCACAAACTTGGTTTCTGTTTCTTATTTTACTACCATGCTGGGATTATGTTAAATTAAAACTTCCATCTGGAGTTTGTCGGTGGAGTTAGCATGAATTCTGCCTGCAAACCAGTGGGGGTCAATTCAAATGCCCAGTGGAACGTAGTTTTTTCCTTAGGTCCAAGTTGACAAAGCCGAGAATCGTTTAGTGTCACTGATTAGATTATTCATGGCTCCCTGTTGTCCTTTGGCACTTGGTCTCTGAGGGCTCTCCCAGTCACTTGCCCATCCCCAGCAATGCAGAGCTTGCTTCCTCTCTTCTCTGAGCTGTTCATCCTTAAAGCTATCTCGGGGTTGTCAGAAACCTTAAGAGAAAACTTCAGTTTCCATGGTTATCATTCAAGCTGACTACTTTCACTTGTTTCAGTAGTTAAGGTTTTCTAACAATGGGCCAGAGGGGCAGGGAGGGGGTGTCACGATAGGCTTGCAACGCTTTTATATTTCATCTAGCCCTTTTGATTATTTTCATCAAAAGTCTTCCCTACTCCCATGCACGCCATTTCTCTCAACTGTCAGGATGGCAACCGCCAATCCAGATTAAGTGATTTCCATGGAATAGACTCCATGATAAAATACATTGCAAGGAAAATAAAACAAAGCAGATTCAGCCCTGAGAAATTACATCCCACACCTTCTGGAGAATGCAAGCAAAAACAAAAGCTAGTAAGAAAGATTATCACGGGAAACAAAAGTCATTCCTTGCAGCTGCTCAAACTGTACCTATATATTTTTACTCTCAATTCTCTTCTGATTATTTATAAGCACTAGAGAATATTGTGGCCATAACAACTTAGAAATGAGATGTGCTTTTATGAATATGGGTTTATGAAAGTTCAACCAAATTTAATGCAAAAAGCCACTACTAGGAGCTGAAACAAGAGGCCCCAGTCTTACTCTGCTAGGTGTCCTTACCTCACACTCTAGACTCCACACTCTCCAAGCCACCACCTTATTTCCCCAGCACCCAGTCTGTGAGCAAAGATGGGGATGGTCACGCTAATAGGCTTCTTCTTAGTCTGGTTTATGGTGATTTATCTCATTTAATCATTAAATGATCTTTGATTATGATTTTTCCTTCTTTACAGCTTGAGCTGAAAGTGACACAAGGTGATGATGTTAATGATTATTCATTTTATGTATGGGGTACAGGGTCTCATTGCACAGCTCAGACTTGTAGAGATCTCCACAAGGTGTTTATGTTAACCAGATCCTTTCATCAAGGTCTAACCATTCTGTTCCTCACATCAAATTAAAGGAGTAGTAGCACTTGAGCCTTTTTTGTATTTTGTAACTGGGGCTTCTCTTGCTCTAGACACAGACCTGATAGAAGTTTTACATAGTCATTGTTGTTGTTCTCACAGTTAATTTTTTGCAATGAAGTGGATTGAAGACAGGAGAGGTGAGAGGTGAGCATTCTTCAAATTGGGACATCCATGTCACGATGAGCACATTAGGGACGCCAAGGTATGGGCAAAGTTGTAAGCTCATAGAACATCTCCTGCGCCTGATTTCTGGGTGCTACCAGCATGCATGAATTTCAGATTCACAGCTTCCATGGGTTAAGGGAGACTGTACTTCTGTTTTAGTTCTTACTTTTGAATTCCTTTCTATAAATTGTTCTGTCCATACTGTTCAGAAAGCTTTTTTTGGTTGCTGTTTTGGTTATTGTAGAATGGTTTTTATTTGTTTCTCAAGGCATAAGCACTACCCAGGGAGGCAATGAGATGAGTAAATTCATTCATCATGATCTAAACGAAGAATTTTGCAGCTAAAGAGTCTATGTGAAAGCCCCAGTAGGCTGTGTTGTAAAACTTCATGTTTTATTCTAAAGGATTTGGTGAAGCGTTTTCATATTTCACATCTTCATTCTTTGTCTCCAGTAATAATGTGGCAGCTGTAACTCAGGCTGGGTTTGAAACAATGAGTAGCATGCATCCTGTTCCTTACCCAGGCAGTGGAAAGATCCTGCTTGCTTTGAGAACTACATGCCACGCCCTCAACATTGAGCAAGGCATGATCATTCCTAGAGTAACTTGAAGATAGTTTTTTTTGCCACAACTTACCCTAGAAAGTGCCTACCCTCCTAACTGAAATTCTTAAATATTCCATGCCATTCTCATACGCCAGGCTTTGAATTTTATGTTTCTTTTGACCTCTAGAAATTATCTGGAGGTGGGATTCACCCCTCACACCCCCATCTAGACAGGATAGTGTCACTCCTTTTCCCTTCCATACTTGTGTTCCTTGAGTCCTCCCCCTCCATTTGCAGCACTGCCTTACAAATTTCCCTGGTCGTTTGCAGTGTGTTCTCTAGACTGAAAGCTGTTCTGAACAGGTTTGCTAGTCCAACATGTCACTCGACTAAATCCTTGTTAGTCTTAGATGTTTGAACAGAAAATACTGGCTGCCCTTCTTTATGCCTACTTCTACTTTTTTCTTGAAGTACCCACAGTTTAGATGGTTATGTACATCACTGTTCACAGAGCATATTTCCCAGTTTCTCTTGAGAATAATGACGACCATAGGATATGATGCGAATCCTCTTAAACAACTTAAAGGACTTCTTCATAAAGATTCCTATCCTGGGCCCTGAGTATGTCTTCTTGGCCTAGAAAGGAATAGGAGTACTGCTACACTTGGAAGCCACAGATTGAGATTACTATGACGACCCCACCAGCTGCTAACCTTGGAAGCCACCTGGTGAGGTTCCTGTGGCTACAGCACTAGGGCTACACTTGGAAGTCCCCTACTGGGGTTACTTTGACTACCCTAATAGGCCTCCACTCTTCATCCTGCTCTTGGGTAAAAGAAGTAAAATTTCACCTCTCACTTCCCTCAGGCAAAAAAAAAAAAGAAAAATCAGATCTCTGTATGACAACACCCTTGCCAAACCAAGACCAAGGTACATTTAGGTAACATCTCTTCAGGAGTGTTGCTTTGTATCTATCGCTGAACCATAAATTTCACCAAGGCCAGACCTTCCATTACAGCAAAGCACAGCATGAAATCTGCTTAAATAATGTTTCACAACCTTTTGCATTAGCCAATCTATATATAAGTGCAGATTGGTCAAAAAAGAGTGGAAACTTGTCCTGAAAAGACACCCCTGCTCTAGGGGCATCACAGGCCCAGGGAGAGTCCTCTTACCTGTTCCTTCTCCTGTCTCTATCCTAGACACACAGAGTGAACGGTCTGCAGTGTTGAAGCCAGATTTAGACTGCTCATTCTTTGAGTGGCTACTAGTAGGAAAGATTAGCCTTGGGACACAGTATTTGGGAGGTGGATCTTCCACAACAGCAGATCCTATTGCTCTGTGGCTACCTCGTTTTCACTCATGCAGACATAAAGCTTTAAGTTGTGCCACAGAAACATAAAGATTCAAAATGCATCTTAAGTTCCCAGTCTGGTTCTTGCACCTGCTATTCCCCACAAGGACTTCCCTTTGCCCCTATGTGCCTGGACCTCTAGCAGAGTTCCCCCAGCACCTGCTGGGCCTGCAGCCATTGGTCCATGCCTCCTGGGTTGTCCATTTAAATGCCTCAGGTCAACAGATTAGGAGATGAACAAAGAAAGCTAAAACTGTAAAGAAGGGATTGCAGTACCTGGAGACACAGTACTTTGTAGGAAGTCTCCTCGTGGCTAATGTCAATGACATCCTACACAGTACAACTGATGAACACGCACCCTGCAGCCTTACCTGAATAATGGCCAGGGAATCATTACACTTGACACAAACACTTTTAAGGAAAAGAGGTGAAGACATGTTTGGATGTTTAGGTCCATCTGGTATGTTAGATTATTTTATCTGGGCTCTCAAAAGCTAACTGTCCTATTATTATTATTATTATTATTATTATTACTACTACTACTACTATTATTGTTATTACTATTATTATTATTTTCTTTCTTTCTTTTTTTTTTTTTTTGGGGGGTGGAATTGGGGATTGAGCTGAGGCCCTTGCCCTTCCAGACAAGTGCTTACTCCAGTGAGCCATCTCCCTGGCCTCTATTTTATTTCTTCTACTGGGGATGACACTCGGGACCTCACACAGGACAGCCAGGCACTGAAGCTGCTGAGCTATATTCCCAGCCCTCAAAAGGTAACTGCTTTATTGCCATAAGTTGAAGAAGTATATTGTTCTAGTTTTAAATTTAGAAGCCATAAAGCTATAATTAAAAGCAATCCTTTTGCCAGGAAAGCAGAACCCATGGTATCTGCAAGAAGAACCCAAGGTGTTGGGCGCATCTGGTCTTGCCCTAAGTGGGGCCTGCAGCCCACCAGTACTGTCCTCTCTGTGACAGGGACTGACTGTCCTTGTCTTGGCAGGCAGAGTGCCTGAGCCTCTGGCTCCTACACAGGGTGCCTAATTCTAAGGCTGCAGTTTATACTGCAAAATGCAGTGAATGGTAACACAGTCACTAAATTTCGAAGAGTAAACAAATATTCCAGGACCACCAACTTGTATAGACAGACTTCAGTGTGCTCTTTACATGTTACTAAATACTATTTTTGCACTATAATTTCTATAACTTTAGAAAACTGTGATATCTATACAAGTCATACGATATTTATATTTTATTAGTATGAAAAGAAATATTCATTATTAAGGTAAACAAATTTTGTCATTATGGCATTCAAAAATGTATCAGTTCAGTTTACAATATATATAAATATAAACAGAAAAATCAAACAACAAAGAACCCATACACATGTCTATTTTCCAACACCAAAAAAAGGCACACAAATTTTATGATAATTTTGAAAAATCTTTACTTATTTGGTAGCATCTTGCTACACAGCTCAGACTCCCAGTGATCCTCCTGTCTCAGTCTCCCTAGCACTTGGATTAAAGGCGTGCTCACAACACCCAGTCTCAGTGGCTGGCTAAGCCCAGGGCCTGGACCCTGAGGTCGAACCTGGGTCCTTGCGCTTGCCAGACAAGCACTTGAAACCACCAAGCTATCTCCCCAGCCCCGGGAAGACAAATTTTATGAAGTCTTTTGAAGGTTGTTTGACTTGTCTCCTATATATCATCATGAATGTTGAAGTCTGAATCTATACATGATTTTTTCCTCTTACATTTCATGACTCATTTATAATTCCAGATTGCTGGAACATCTTTAAATGTTTTATTTATGTTATGAGATATGTGAGCATTTTGGAAATTGTGAGAGCAATAGCACCTTTTATTCAAGCTTTATGTCTGCAGTCTTGCCACAGGAATGTAACCAGATAAATCTAATCCAAATCAATTTAGGCTCAGATTCTTCTTCCAGATGATCAGCTACAAATATTTTGCCAAAAAAAAAGACTTTTTAAAAAAGTGTTTGACATGAAAAACAAAAAGTAGATGTTGATCCAAACAAATGCAGCTCTCAAATATCTTTCATTTTAATTCATTTGCCTAAAAGTTTAGGCTAGCGTGGCAGAAACCCTTCCCTAGCAGTGGACCATAGCATGTCATTTTACACAAAGATATCCTGATGCGCTCCAAATACACCTTTTCCTAATTTAGTGGGAGGGTTTTAAAGAACTTTTCTGTTCTGTCTTCCTTTGTCACCACACTGATAACCTTTGCAGACATTTATCAGACCTCATTCTTTGTCTATATCCCATTTAGCTGCTGTAAAATCCAGTAGCACAGGCATTATTTCTGTCATCACTCCCATAGGACAGAAGAGGAGGGAAAGACTAGGCAACAGGTACATAAATCCAGGGCTTAGCAACAGCAGAACCAGGATTTGAAGACACAGCTGTACAAGGCCAAAAGTTATAGGCTTAACAACTGTGCTGATGTGTTCTAGCCTGGGGTCTCTCTAATAAAAGAAAGAAGGTTACATAAAAAGCAAGGAAATATTCAGAAAGAAATGGCCTCAGTGTGTGTTTTGACTTGGGATATGAGAGAAATGGAGGGGAAGGAGAGAGAAAGAGGGAAGGAAGGAGAAGGGGAAGGGGAAGGAGAGTGACAGGGAGAGAGATAGAGAGGGAGAGAGAGATAGGGAGAGATAGAGGGGAGAGAAAGAGAGAGATTCAAGGTGATCAATGATGTGAAAATAAAATTTACTCTGCAGTGAAAAAAAGAAAAAAAGGTTTTTAAAAATCCCACTTTTCTAATGCCTTTAAAATCCTCCCACAGTCCTTAAGGCCCCCAGATCTGAAGTTTCAGAAGAGAGCAGCAGGGCCAGCCAGATGGCTCAGCTTAAAGCATCTGCTTATGCAGAGTGCAGGGGCTGGGGTTTGATCCCCAATGCGCAATGCCAGCGCCATCCTTGGGGAGCACTGAGAAGGCTGGGCATGGTGGTCTGCATCTGTTATCCCAGTGTTTGGGAGGCTAAAAACAGGAGCATCATTATGAGTCCAATCCTTGTAGTGAGACTCTGTGGCCTCTGTACTAAATATATTTTTTAAAAAAAGAGCACCAGTGTAACACTGCAAGATTTTTTCCCCTGTCATAAAGCCAGCTTTCCTCTTTCCAGAGCCTCAAAATCATCTCCTGGCTTTGACAGCAGGAAGAATGCTTCACCTTTGGGTTGAATTTTCACATTATTGAAAGCACTTTTGGAGGAAACACTTTTATAAAGCATTCCCCATGACAAAAATTTCCTGGACCTCTTGGGAAACAATAACGTCCATTTGGTGAAATTTGTACATGTGGCCTCAACACGAATCATGTTGTTGGAACTGCTGCAAAAGCCCCCAGTGCTGCAGAGCTGAAGAGGGAAGGCCTTACTTCGCAGCAGCTTGACATCCAGTAGGAAGCACACGAAAGTTTTTATTTTATATGTAGAGGCATATTTTCCTCTTACGGAAGTGTTTTATACTTCTCTGCATTTGTTATCATGTAAGAAATAAGCTGTGAAGCACAGGGACACCAACAAGACTGTCCTCCCCCTCCCGGGAGGCCACAGGTGAAGCAGGAACATCTGCAGCACAAAGTGTCCCTGTTGATTGGCCTCAAACTAAAAATAACCCCCAAATAACCTACTCCTCGGTATAAAGGAATTAGCTGGATCTACAGTGTAAATATTCATGAAGTAAAGTGGTCTTGAGGGATGGCAAGTCTCTAAATCCCAGAGATTTTTTCTGTTTCCTACATTTGCTGCCTAGTTTAAAATTCTACCAAAGCCATCAACTTTCATGGTAACCAAAGCTGTTAGGTGGTAGCAAGAGCCTATTTAAGAATAAAAAGAAAGTCAACGATTCCCAAAAAAAGAGAGAGGATGTTTCAGTGCTGCATTCTCTGCAGTTGTTACTGTTCATCCCCTTTCCAATTTGATAGAAAACACTTCTGATTTCGGAAATGATGCCTGGTAGACACTGTAAGCTTGATAGTTGTGGGAGAAGAACCAAAGGTGGACAAAAGAGATGATGAGAGGGGCCTGAGGGGAGAGGTTAGGAGAAGAGGGGAGACCAGCTCTCCTGGTTTCACCGACAAGGGGAGCTCAGTTATTACAGATCTGCACATTCATTTTATCCTCCCATGGCTTCTCATTCTTACTTTGTACATCTAGAAGGCAGGATGGGTAGATCTAAAACAAAGTGAGAAGGAGGGGCTGTAGGGCACAGAAAAAGTGATAAGGCTAGGAAATCGATTATAAGGTCTCAATACAGCTAGGAGTCATCGTAACTCATTGGGGCAGTGTCAGCTTCCACACAGAGACAACTAAGTCCACAAGGGAGGCGTCTAGAGTCCAGAGACCACAGAAGTGGAAGAGGTGCTCCGGCAGGGCGGGTCTGCAATGGGCCATGGAGGTGGAAGAAAAGATACTCTTCACCATGTTCATGGTGATCTTGTGAGTTATCTGAGCACTGCAAAGGGAAGAGAAGGGTGAGAGGTCCCCGCAGGGGAACGAGCTGCCCACAGAGTAGGGGAGGGATAGCAGTTGACCCTCCAGAGGGCCTCTTGATTAGCACACATCATTAGTTTCAACTTTTAGCCAGTTATAGCCAAGAGAATACAAGCCCACCCCAAGTTAATCTCAATATATTTTCTATTTTAAGAAAGGGTCTACAGGGTATTCAAGGTCTCACTACTAGATAGGATTTGAAGTGATTCGCCTGTTTACAGCTTCACAAGAGCTGGGATTACAGGTGTATGCCACCATGCCCAGTCTTAATTGCCCTCTCAGTGTGCCCTGAGGGCAGGCGAGCAAGGCAAGTCATGGGATCAAATCCCTGGCCCCTGCACCTGCTTGCAAGTGCTTCAATCTGCTGAGCTATTTGGCTAGCTCTCATTATACTTTTTTTTCAATACATTATTGTTTAGGGGTAAAACTGATCATGTAAAGAAATATAAGTTATATTTTAAATACACCAAGGGAACCTAATGTTAAAATAAATTAGAATGAATGGTCCAGGAGGCAAAAAAGGAAGACCACTGTTTTATAATGCTAGGAATCAGGCCCTAATTATCTGTTGTATATGTCTGAATTTCTGTGTCTTAATTATCTTTAAATTTGGTCACACAAGTATAGAGTCCAATATATCTATATCAATCTATAAATAGAGCCAGGATCAAGAAACGCTGAGTACTAAAGGGAATGGTAAAGAAATCAGTGCTGTATGCACTACCCTGGAGAAAGTATTGGGGCTACTCTGTGGATTTTAGAAACCACTGAAAGTTTTGATTTATATGTTGTCTTCAAGCAAGAAGAGTTTACATAAAAAATTAAGAAGACTTAGTGTATATTTTCAAGAAGCTTCAAAGGCCTAAGAAAATAGTGTTTTCTTAGAGTAAGTTAGATGATTCTACTCAATAAGACACCAAGGGCATGCAGCCACACTCTTGTCTTGAAAGATGTAAGCAATCCAAAAGTTAGAAGAAACCAATGGTACGTGAAGGGCACACACACAAGTCCACAGCTCAGGCAAGGTGGAAATGTGACACACCGGTGCTCTGTGAGTCACACAGGGACATATCCCAGCATGAGTCACAGAAACAAAATGGGGACAGGGGCTTTCTACCTTGGATTGTGACAGTGCTTGGAATAGCATTCAAATTAGGAGTTGATCAGGCGAGAAAGGGCAGCTCATGCCCAGGCATGTGGTGGAAGAGCATTGCGATCAACACAGCCTGCTCTGGAGACAGCTGTCAGCATCTGTGTATAATTGCTTTCTATAGCGAGTGTCATTCATAGAGTCACAAACGCCAGCACTAATATTATCAGAATAGTAATGAAAACAAATGTCATTACTCCGTACTCACTACAAGTCAATACTAAGCCAAAGTTTTGTTTTGTTCTGTTCATTTTCCCCTTATAACTTCATAAGATTCAACATCTTTCTGGGTGACAGGATGTCTAGCTTGTTCATATCCAAAGAATGTGGTAACTTAGTGGCACTATGGCATTCCTGTAGAATCCAGTGACCTCTGGACACTTTCTCCCTTTTATCTCTTTATTGTTGTCCACTTGACTTATTTTGTTGCTCAACACTACCCAGAAGATCACCTGACGAAAGCGTTTGAAGAAAAGGCTTACATGGGATGAAAGTTGGGCCAATGGATCTCCAAAATCTTCTTTTTTCTAAGCTTCAGGATACCATCATGAGGTTGAGGATGAGTCCTAGTGCTCTGGTACTTTTCAGGTTATGAACAAAGCTTCCAAGCAATTCAGTGATTTGCCTAAAGGGCACAAGGTGACCCTAGTGATATACCATTTTTTCTTTGTCATGTGCACTCTTCCCCACTAGACAGCATCTGTTATTTTGGACTTGCTGATAATTAGGAGTGCTTTAGCAGAGGGAGAAAAGGGGTGAAGGGAAGGGCTGAAGTGCAGACAGCAGACTGCCTGAGAAGGAAGCCCCAAGCAATCCATCCTGAGGGCTCCTGTATTCCCTACAAGATTCCAGACCCTTGAGGAAAAAAGGAAGTTAGGCAGTGTCAGACAACCAAGACAAGTCTCTGGATCCTTTCCACATTCCAGCCAACCTTTAAGTAAGGTAGCCATCTCACTTATTGTTGAAAGCGACATTATGAATAACTTCAACTGGTAAACACATGTAAATTTAGACTGCTCTTTCCCACCCTGTTGGAGAGATGCTCCACCTCTGATGTGAGAGTGAGAGATGCTCTCCAAATGTAGGAGCAAGGCAGGGAAAAACATTTGCACTTCTGAGCAAATTTTCAGGACCAAGTAAGTGCCCCAAAGTAAAGATAAGCTCAACAGTTGACTGATTTTAGCAATCAAAAATAAAACCACATTCTTTATTTTTTACGAGCTACAGAGCAATGTTCTCGTGTCATTTTAAGAGAGAAAATGTCATACTTCACCACTACCTGGATATTTTCTCCACTCTATTGACCACAATTTTATGCTCACTGATATTTTAAGAAGAAACATGCATTACACTCAGCTGTAAAATTGGGTGATACCTGTTGCTTACAATTTTAATCCAGACCAATTATATACCACTAATATTCTCCTGTTAAAGTATTAGGGTAGTATTTCTCCTGTTATTAGAAAGGATACTTATATTGATGACATTTATTGTTTTTCGTTTCACATTTTATATCAAAGAATAAATGCCCACTTTTTCCATTAATTTAAAGGCATGCAAGTATAAACAACTTACTAGCCAGTGGTTTTTTTTTTTTTTTTGAACATGCAACTACTGCTCTATCAAAGATATTTAAACATAGAAAGTCAATGTTAACAAATTCTATTAACAACTGCAATGGCTCAAAATGGGATTCACAAAAGTGAGATAATAAATACATCGTGTGCTTTAGACTGGACTTAGACTCAACTGATAGTAGCCTATAGAATTTTTGGAAAATCACCTGTCAGAACTAGGTGAACTTATTTATTTATTTATTTATTTATTTATTTATTTATTTTTGGTGGAACTGGGGATTGAACTCAGACTCCTGTACTTACCAGGCAAGCATTTATTCTACTGAGCCATCTCCATGGCCTCCAGAAGAACTCAGTGCTTTTAAACATGGAGAATGTTGCTTAAGACTCAGTTTTGGTTGTCAATTACAAAAAGCGGTGAAAACGGCTTAGTGTTTAATGACTTTGTTGGCAACAGCAACCTCACTTTGTCTTTCATAAGACATTTATTTTTTCTGTCTTTATCTGTACATAGGAGCTTCTTTTTACTATGGTATTCTCACTTTTATGATTACTTTCTGTAGAGGTCTCACCATGGAGAAACGTGCTGTCCATTATTTTCTCTCCTATGAGTGTTTGACAAGTTCTCCACTCGTGAGCTGGACAACTGCAGGCAGAGGCAGTGAGGATGATGCACAGTAACCTGGATTTGTGGAGATGCCATGGTGCAGGCAAGCCCGAAAATGAGATGAGTGCAGAACGCAGTCCGTGTCTCTCCTTAAAGGGAAAATGCTACCTTCTCTTAAAACAAATTCTATCCTCAGGACGAAATAGAAGCTTTGCATGAAATAGCCCACTGCCAGTCTACCAATGGTGTGGAAATATGGGAGTCAAATTTATTTGAGTACACCACTTGTTAGACTCTGATTCAGGAGCCATATGCTGCAGTTCACTTGGCATTTTTAAGAAACACCAATTGCCAGTTATCACTGCACATTTACCAAATCCAAAACTTCAGTAAAAAGCACCCTGAAAAGCGCACTGGGGCGAGCACCGGCATGGTCCTGCTACACACGGAAGGTTAAGAACCAGTGCACATAGTCCTGAAACTTGATCTGTGCATGTTAAAGTCCACTACTTTGGGATGGCAATAGCATTTGGATCACGAAAGAAAATGCTATGCTCAGATGGGGAAAATATGAGCCTAACAATGTGGGTAACTTGAAAATCAAATACAGAAGATAAATACAGACAGTTTATGGAAAGAAGATCTATTAAAATGAAAGAAAGGCTGTCACACAAAGAAAGCACCGCAGAAGAATTAAAATACTCCAAATAAATACTGGAAACACATCTATAGAGAGTAAAATGTGTTAGGATAAAAGATAAACATGTTCTGTTATAAAAGGTAAATGGTCACTCATTTATTTACAATTTCTAGGAAGAGTACTAATCTACCTAAGAATAATGAAAGAGGTAATTGAGAAAAACAGTTCCTTAATTTGTAGTCACAGAGCAAAGCCAAATAGTTCATTCTAGTTGAGGTTTTTTTCTTGAGAAACAAAAGCTTTACATTTTACTTTTTCTGCACATTCTTTATATTCTTAATATAGCACATTTAACTTGATTCACCCAAAAAGCTATAATTTGTTCTATCCTTTTAAAATAAAAGTACATTAAAATACATGTTTATGTTTTCAAGCAATATATAAAAGGTGATCTTTCCTATTTTAAAATAAAATTTTAAAATAGACTACCAAAAGGAAACCAGCAACTTCTGAGGCATCCACAGGAAGTGTAATGCACTAGCCAACCTTCGCACTACTGGAATCAAGACACTAACAAGTTAAGGTTATTTGGTTTCTGGTTTCAGGGGATATAGTCCAGGTGTAGGAACCCAGACAGAAATGAGAAGGTACCAGGCTATGACAGAGGAAAGCTGTTCAATCCAAAGAGAGGAAGCAAAGAGAAAGGAAGGAGCTGGGGATAGGAGTACGCCCTTCCAGGACACACCACAGTGAGCTGCCTCTTCCACTATGACCTGCCTCCTAAGAAGCATGTTCAACTATGAACTCCTAGAGGCACAAATCCAGTGGTGAGCTTAGCACTCCCAGATCCAATGACCTCCTGGAAGCCCCACCTCATGAACACATGAGCGGAGGACACTGTAGTCTAAACCATAAAATATAATAAGTATGCAACCAAACACAACAATACCAAATTTTCTTATAGTATAACCATTTGTACTGTAATAAAGGAAAAATCAAAATTTTAAGGAAGAAAAATCAAGTTAAACAAAACTTCCAATGACTAATCTAGTGAAATGTCATTCATATATAAAATCAATGATTATATTTGCTTATTTTTGTAAAACTTCACTTTTCAAGTAATTTTTCCAATGTATTTGTATAAAATGTCAAGTTCCTTAGAAGTGATTAAACAGAATATCTAGACTTTTCATGTCCTATATTATTCTCTTCAACCTGCTTAAATTTAACAGTGATGATTATTGTTAGTGATCGTGAATGAATGATTTATCAAATTCTGTTGTAGGTTTTCCTGGCATTTCCTAGAGGAACACATTCCCCATGAACTTTCCATGATGCCAAAGCTAGTCGATGTATTAACTGATGGCTAACTATGCCCCCCGCAATCTAACAGGTCCAGGAACTTTCTGATCAAGGAGAATATGGGGCCACAGAAGAAAGTGATCAGTGATGTAGAGTTGACCTAAGGAGAGTCACATGGAGAGAAAACATTCTCTCAGGCTTTCACAGAGGGGAAATTATTCAAACAATGGCCGTGACTCATCCACAAGGCTGACAATGTCAAAGGATCTACAAAGTGCTGTACAGGGTTTCAGGGGATTTAACTGAGGGGATTTGACTGACCTTATCAGATACAAAAGTTACATTTCTTGTCCTATAGATCTTGTTTTATGTTGGTCTTAACCATCAAACAGAAGGTTAAAAAATGAAGTATTAAAAAGTAAAGCCATATTAATATGCTTAACTGTAAAAGGTTCAACTCAACAACTTCTGACAATGCCAGTCCTACAGGTAACTCACTACTATTATGGACTGCTAGACTATATTGTATTATTTTGCTGAATTCAGGCACCTACACTATTTAAATGACAATGGAATACCCATCTCTGACAAAACTAAACAAAAAAAAAGGGATACAAATGAAGGAGGATTTTGTATCTGTATATAAAAAATAGTTAGAATAGTTATACAGCTACTTTGTCTTAATTCAATGAGAAGATTTGTACTAATAGTGTTTGTATAGGATATCATGTCTGCAGCTTGTACTATGAATAACTACTATGAAGACAACAATATGCAATATATTAATTATTGAAACTGCCCTATTAATCAGTTTTGAAATTCTCTCACTGCTATTTTTTTCTCAATAAAAGTAATGAAAAAATGTAAACTTGGCCTGAACACTTTTAAAAATGACAAATTTGTAAAACAGATTTTGAAAAAAAACATTTAGTTATTCAAAATAGGAATTTGTTTATGTAAAAATATATAAGAACTGAATTTGCTGTTTTGATCTATAAATAAATTTGCCAACCTAGTCTTTGTTCATTTTCCACTTGCCATAGTTTTAGTTTGCCTACAAAAAAGAAAGCATTTTTAACTCCAGCTAACAGGCTCTGCTGTGAGGCCCATGGCACATACACAACTGGGGATTCAGTCCTGCACGGCCAGAAGGGCAGTAGTCCAGGAGTCAGAGCTGTAAGATCTGGCAGCTCTTAGGATCTCTCTGACCCCACATTTATACTACAAATCACAGATTTCTTCTAATACTAGCAAAGACGTGCCAAGCTTTCACCATGTGCCAAACATTAAGAGGTCCCAAGCATGATCTCATTAGCATCTCACTTCTCCTGGCTGAAAATCCATTCCTTTTAAACTTAGATTTGGTCTCCTCAGTCATTCAGAGTTTTGTCTTCTTGTTTTCTACTCCATGAAGAAAAGTACAGCTGAAAAGTATGGGCTTCGCTGATCAATATCTACTAATCTTTCCAGGCCTTTTTCAAGACAATGAATGGGTAGAAACAACATATAGTGAGGCTCCAGAAGAGTGAATCATGGAAAATACTTACAAGCTTAACTATTAAGGTATTCTGAAGCCACAGAATGGCGTTATCTTATATCCTGTTTAAGCTTTGCTGATTTAAAGTGATAAGAATTAACCTCTGAGCCAGACTCCGCTCCATTTGGCTCCATGCCCATACTTTATGATGACTCAATTACCGTAGAGGACCAAAAGGTCCTCAGCTGGGCACCAACATCCCCTCTGACTAGGCAGACCACACACGACGCGCTGTTGACCTGCTGTCTCTCTCATCCATTCATGCTACTCCAGTGCCATCGCCATCCTAGCTTGTGCAACCCACAGAGAAGTTCTCCCTTCTCAAGAGTATGAAGCAAAGGTGCACATTTTTTTTTCACTATGCCCCCATTTTTAGTCTTTTATCTATTGATATAATTGTCAGCCAAATAAATGGGAGAATACTTGTGTACAGTCTTGATGTTGACGACAAAAAGGGACACATGAAATACAAAGGAAGGCAAAAAAAAATTCAAACATCTGGTAACCAAAATTAATCTCTAAAATGTAAGGAAACAGAACACAACAGAGACAGAACTAAACACTAAATCCAATGCTAAAAGGATTGGATAGCAAAATTGAGCTTCGCTGACCAACCTCAAACGGTCAAAATCCAGTGCTGATGTAACAGTTTTTGCCATAACAATCAATAGTAGTATTTTTTTTTTAATTAAGATTATGGAGAGGAAGAAGGTCCAGCGGGATAACTCACAAGTGGGGGGTATAAGGTACCAAACTGTCCATGCACAATTATTGAAATGAAGCTGCTCTTTTTATTCTTCTATTATTAAGACTGTTGGGGCCCGGGAGGTGGCTCAACAGAATAAGCGCTTCCTTGTCAAGCATAAGAGTCTGAGTTCAATCCCCGGTTCCGCAAAAAAAAAAAAAAAAAAAAAAAAGACTGTTAATAACTCAGAAAAATTCAAAAAATTGAATTTCATTTTCTTTCAGTATGCTACATCCGATTCAAAGGTATCAACTACATTTATTAGTTTCAACTTCTAGTCATTTGGCTGAACTTGTGCTACCGATGTATGCGATTTCTCACTTGATAGATTTAATTAGTACATACTATCATTGTCTGATGTCAGTGCCAGCTATGTAGAAGGCCTGGTGCACTTCCCCTACAAAATCAGTGAGTCAACGGTTATTTTTTCATGTGTTTGCAGGAGAATTTAGTTCGCAAAAGGGACATAACAGATATGTCCAGGAGACTGGAGACCAACATAGTCTTACAAAGAAGGGATCAAAGCAAACAACATAAGCCACCCCATCTCTCCTTTCAAAGCTGAAAGAAGAAGGGCTTCATATGGCAGAGGATGGGTAACATGAGGCCTTGCATAGTTCACTCAACAGCACAAACACCTGAAGCTCTTACTATAGAGAAGCCCTCTACATTGAGCTTAGATTATGAACTTGGGAGCTTCGATTATGCAAACGTTTAGCAGCATAATGACCATCGCTTTCCAAGGGCCTGCTACACAGTACCATCTTGAAATATCTTTCATCCTTGACATCATGAAACTACCAATCATTCCTGCACATCCACCACAAGCTCTGACTGGTGGCTGGAAGGCCATCCTGAGAACTTCAGCTCAACAAGGCCCTGCAAATGCACTCATGTAACAGTGAACACTAACAGGAGCCCCACTGAAGACCTGGGGTACAACTGAGCCCTGTAACACTCAGACACTGATGAGTGATCCACCTAATCTATGCCCTAGAGTATCCTTCTCAAATAAGACATTCAAAAATCATAAAGTTCCTTTCCTACCCTTATCATATCAGCTGCGACTCTTCTATCTGGGCCACTCAGGACAGTTTTAGCACAATATGACCAGAAGAAAATGGTACATACACTGCATTCATAGCCCAGTACACCTTGCCAAAAGCTGCTTTCAAACCTGCCCTCATCTAAAGAAGCTGCATCTGGCTTTCACTGCACACACACAGGCACAAGCTGCATAGGCTTCTGAACATCCACAGGTGCTGCATGCACTGGATATAGAGATAAAGAAGCAACACAGACACTGCTCCAGTGGTTGCAAACCCCTGGGACATGCACCACTGTGAGCTCACAGAACCCTCTCTGTTGGTAAGTGAGGCAAGGTGCCCCAACAAAGGTTTGGCAGATTACATGATGGAGGTATTAATACAGCAATGGATCGCATTAATTGTACAAGCGCACACCAAATGCAAACTTTCACCTTTCAATAAAAAGCAGTTTGGATCATGTTTTTTTCAATGAAACATGCTCATACATGAGTTATTAAAAAGCAAACTTAAATCCTAAGTATTGTACTATTGGTACTTTGTGATAAATAAGAATAAAAATGTCTTGAAGAAAGGAAATCTAAAAAAATGCAAAAAAAAAAAATTCAAAAAATATAGTGAGAGCCTGTACAGACTAGATTCAGAAGACAAAGAATTTCTCAGGTGAAAGACAAGTATTTTGAAATAATATAGACGAATAGTGAAGGAGAAGAAAGAGAACAAATCCTACAAGACTTAGGGAACTCCATTAAGTGAACAAATGTTTGCAGTTTGGTTGTTTAAGGAGAAACATGAGAAAGTGTACTTAAAATATTAGTGAAACGATTGAAATCTTGGGAAGGATACGCATTTCTAGGTGCAGGAATCGCAAATTTCAAAAGACTGTCTTTGTAAAAGAATTCTAAAAACAGCATGAGAAGAGGACCACATCACCTATAGGAGAATCTCTGTGAGACAAAGCGATTTGCAGTAGAAACCTTATAAGCCAGGAGAAAGTAGAACAGTACAGTAAACCCCTGCAGACAAATTGCTAACCAAGTATAAAAAGTTATTTTTTCAGAAATGGAAGAGACTATTATCTAAAGTGGGGAATTTAACCCAGCAGACCTGTCTAGTACTTACACAAATTCACTGCACATTTAAATATTCAAAACTGTTAAAAAGAATGAAAAATGCTTCATCTAAAAGGAAATTTAACAATGCAAGGTAATAGCCATACAATGATCTGATAAAATAGACCTTAAACCAAAAATTTCCAAAAAGTACCAAACTCACTGTATGATAAAGAAAGAAACAGAGCAAATAACAATTATTTTTTCTCTACACAAGAATAACCGATGATGTAAAAGAAACAATATTAGATCCAAAGTGAAAAAAAGAAATAGACTTTGACACAACACCAAAGACTATATCATCCAGATGGAAAGTCAACAAAGGAATACTAGAGTTAAATTATACTAAGGACCAACAGACCACTCCAAATGAACATCCACGGAGTACTCATCTGCATCCAGCACACACATTGGATATTGTTTGGGATAGACCATCTATTAGGTCACTGAATGTTTGAACAAATTTTAAAATGTTAAACGCACATCATTCATATTCCATTTCCATGAGAACAGAATTAGAAATAAGCAAAAGAAGTTTTAGAAAGTGTACAAAAAATGGAAATTAAATAACATGGCACTGTCTGCATAATGGGCAAAGAAAAATCAAGAGGGAAATTTATGAAATTCCTGAGACAAATCTAAACATATATATCTAAGATATATAGAAAAAAGCATTACTAAGGGAGATATAAATAATGATATGCACATAACTCAAAAAGTAAAAGAGCTCAAATTTAAAATAATTATGCAACACAATATACTAAAACATCAAGAATAAACAAATCAAAATTATGAGAAATTAATAATGACCAGAAAGTAAGTTAAAAAAATATACTGATAGAATACTATAAAGCATTAATAAGGTAAGTCAGTTTTCAAACAGATGGAAATCAACAACCCTTTAATGTGACTGAGAAAAAATTAGAAAGTAAACAAAAACAGTAATATAAAAAGGAGACACTACATTAGCTACTAAAAAATATGAAGCATTATTATAAGTATATGTGCACCAGATAATTCAAAACCTAAAAATCTAGACTAATATAACAAAAAAACTGATCCATGAAGATTCAAAAAACCTAAAAGGAAAAAAAAAAAAAAGTAACTAGAATGAATCTGTAAATAAATCTCTCCAAGAAAAGCTCAGGATCAGATGTTGTTGAAGTTCCCCAAAATTTAAAGAAAAAAAAGTCCTCTCAAAACGTTACCCTATTTTAAAAGTAAATCTTCTAATCTCCTTACACAAAGCTAGATTTACTTTCAGAACAAATCAAGGAAGACAAGACACACACACACACACACACACACACACCCCTCTAATGCCCCAATGGTTAGAGATGCAAACATTTTTACAATTTTTTTAATGTACTTGGACAAGGTCTCTCCACACAGCTTGTACTTGTAATGATCTTCCTGTTTTCACCCTCCCCAGCGTTGGGATTACAGGCCTGTGCAACCGTACCCAGACTGGGCAGCCAGCTCAGGAGACCAGGGCTGTCGGGAATGGGCCTAGCCCAGCAGGTGGTTACCGGTTAAAGCAAACATTGTTAGTGAAGTCCTTGCAAAGTGAATCCAGTCATACACCAAATAGATCACCCATCATGAACAAGTGGGATTTATCCGAGGAAAGCAAATACAGTTCAGCAACTGCAAATTCACACACATCACATGAAACAAATGATAGACAAACTAAAACATTTCAACAGGTAAAGAAAAGCATCCATCAAAAACAGTTCAACAACCTTCATGACAAAAGCTCTCAACAAATTAAGTATAAAAGGAACACACATGTGCCTCAATATAATAAAAAAGATGTACTCAACATTTATTGTCATTCTGAATAGTGAAAAGCTGACTCCAATTTTTCAAAGATAATATTATGCAAAGCAAAAACCATTGTCAAATTTCCATTATTTTGTTTAATGCAATTTTGTGTTATTTCTATTTTTTTATCATTTTGCATTCTTTTAAGTTAAAAGAAAACAAAAACAAAACTATAGTCCACCAAAAAGAAAAAAAAAAAAAAAAAAAGATCTGATACAAGACATGGATGTTCACTTTTGTCACCTTTAATGAAACAATGGAGGTGTTATCAAGAGAAATTAGACAAGAGAAAGAAACATAGTGCACCGAAATTAGAAAAAAGTCAAATTATACCTGTTTCTAGATAGCATAATATTGTTTGAAGGAAGAAACTTTATAGACTTTAACAAAGGAATGTTAGAATGAATAAAGAGATTTAGTTAAGCTGCAACATAAACATACAAAAGACAGTAGAATTTTTGTACATCAAAAGTAAGCCTACTAGAAGATATAGCTTTAGACACTACAAATTTATTTTATTTGTTTGTTTGTTTTGCATTTTAGGGAAGGGTCTACAGAGTGTTCAGGGTATCACTAATAGATTAGATTAACAGCCTAGCCTTCCAAGAGCTGAGATTACAGACAGGTGCCACCACACCTGTCTCAATTGCCATCTCCCTGTCTCCTGGAGGCAAAGCTGCAGGGCAGTTCTTGGGATTGAGCTGCACCCCCCCCTTCAATCCGCTGAGCTGTTTGGCCAGCCCGAGACATAGTTTTTGACACCAAGGAATAAATTTCACTAGGAAATGAATGAGTACTATGATGAAAATTACAGAACCATGAGGAAAGAATTTATAGAATACATACAGCAATGGAAAAATATCCTGTGTTCATGGCCTGGAAGAACTAATGGGTTAAAAATGCCTGAAAATTTATGTAGAAATAAATCCACCCATGTGCATCCAACTGGTTCTCAAAAAGGGGGCCAAAAACAGGTCAATGTCTTCAACAAATCATGCTGGGAAGGCTGGGATATCCATAATGTGACTCACATCTCTTTAAATATTTAAAAACCCTCGGAATGGATCAAAGACCTTAGCCAAAGACTACAATCTATGAAACTACTGGAAGAAGACATAAAAGACACTTAAAGACACCAGTGTAGGTAATGAATTTTTTGTTGGTTTGTTGGTTTGCTTGTTTTCTATGTCTTTGAAGGCACAACCAGCAAAAGTGGAAAATAGATGCATGAGATCATATAAAACTAAGGAGGCTCTGGAGAGCAAAGGTCATAATCAGCATGCAAGAGACAAAAAGCCTAATAGTGGACGGAATTTACAGAACCTTTCCTCTGATAAGGGACTAATAGCTAGAATGTATTAGAGACTAAAAAGTATGAAAAGGCAAAAATACAAATAATCTGATTTAAAAATAGGCTAATGATCTGGACACATTTCTCAGTAGAACATATACTAGTGGCCAATAAGTGTATGAAAAATTTTGAATATCATTTATCAACAGGGTAACATGAATAAAAACCACAATGAGACACAATCTCCATGCAGTGAAAATGACTGTCAAAAGCAAAACAACAGTAATCAAACCATGGTGAGGGTGGGTATAAAGAGAAACAGATAGGCACTTTTTATAGAGAATGTGAATTCATAAGGTCATTATGGAAGATCGTATGAAGTTGCCTCAAACCATAAAAATAGAATACCACATGACCTAACTATCCCATTACAAGGAAGTTCACTCATGCTTGAAGAAGCACTTTCACGGTAGCCTACCTATGAAATCAACTGTCTTTCCAATAGTGAACTGATAAAGAATATGGCTGATCATACAATGCTGCTTACCAACCTAGACTAGCACAACAAACCAAGTACAGTGGCTTATATTAAAAATAAGCTAACAATCTGTATATTGTATCTGTACTTATGTGCTGAATAGGATACAGTTTAGGTCAGTTAATGCCATAATGACATATCATGTACTTTTAATAGCAAAAAGTAGCTTTTTACTTTTAATTTTTACTAGAATAGGAAGGGTCATATCAACAGTTGCTCATTGGTGTCTAACTAGTCCATTTCCTGTAAGAAAAAAGTTAGGCGGAACATTATCCTGAGAGAAATATTACATAAGGAACTGGCTCGCATTCCGAAGAACCTGGACTCTATAAAGCGTACAGAGTTCTAGTTGGAAACTAAATACTATGTGTTCACTGGCATAGATGCATAGAAAAGACAGTAAACATTATAAAAAATTTCACACAGTTTAAACAAAATAGGCACTAATTGCAAATGTATTAACTAGGCTATCAAAATCCATCTTCCAACAACAAAGGAAAAGAAGTGTCATGATATTCTAAAAATGACAGAAAAGTGAAAGATGTTCAAGGCTTTACCATTATGAAATTTAGTTAGTACAGGACTGCAGAATAATGTACGGTCAATTAAAATGCTACAAATTGAGCATTAAAGTTTAACCACCATTTTTTACAGTTTTCATAGACATTAATTAGCTGTGGAACCTTAATACAGTAATGAACGCTTTCCGGAAACAATATATAATAACTACTCAGCATGCTGATTATGTTGCTCCACAAATAGCTAGCAATAAAATAAAGCATACAAAGTTCTGAATCATTTTTATACTAAAATAATATGACAAGAATGATAAGTGGTAATTCTTTTCTGAGAATTTGCCTTTTATTTACCTCCTCAGCATAAAGGTTTTGGACTTAACCTATTCCTTATAGTTTACAGTAGGTAGAGAACAGATCCTTAAAAAACAAACCCTAAGATTACTTAAGAAAAAACAATTCAACAATCTTCTTATGAGTGCTACCTCTGAGATGTGCTACCCTGCCTTGGGGCCAGCACAGTATAAATGAAACCTCCATAAACTAGGAGTTAAACAAAGCTTTCCTTCCTTAAATTTGGGTATTGGTTACTTTGTCCCGAAATGAGAGAAAAGTAACCAAGACACCAATGTACAGTTTCAAAGGGGACAATGCACTGATTAACATTTCCAGAGAGGACTAGTTACTACACAGATAAAAAATAAGAACACAAGAAAGAAAATATCCTTTTGCAATCTGGCATGATGGAAAGAATCTGGAAGAAAGTGTTCTAATATCAAATTATCTACCTATCAAATTAGATTTCTTTTTTTATGTTTTCAAGTGAAATCTTTATTTAGATCACACACAGCATTTTCTCTTACATCTTGGCAAGAGTTTATACCCTAGTTAAATTTGTTTGTCTTTTATCTTATGTTTTAAAGAGAACAAATATAACAAATAAAAAAAAAAGAACACTAGGAACAACACAGAATTTTACTAAATAAAATAAAAGGAATTCAACAATGGCTATTATATTATACAATGTTGTCTTTAAGTCCATTGTTTAGATTACCTGACATAAGTATCAGACTTCTAATTATTAAATTTAACTGCCCTACTATTGTATAAACTCATCCTCCTGTCTTCTGTATACCTTGAAAATAAAATACAACAGCATAGAATAGCCACCATTAGTAAAGTTTCATATTGGTAAGAAGGATATCACTCAAGGAAATGCAAGAGAAAATGCCAACCTTATCACTACTCAGTATAGGCAGGCAAACTACAGGATTTTCTTCATAAGACTTGGTACTCCCTCTTTGTGACTGGTTTTAATTTAGAGTGTCACTTTTACTCTCACAAGTCTGCACTCTACATATTGCTGTCCCAGCTATCATAGCTCTTCACACATTTCAAGGACTTGTGTCCACTTCGTCTAGTCAGGTTTCCCGTACAACTTCATGTTTGCGCTGTCTTGACTCTGAGCTGAAGTCAGCCAACAAGGTGTAAATTTCAGCTGTTCTCCTTCTTTGCTCTTGTTAATCTTGATTTTGTTCTTTTCACAAACTATTACTTACTATTACTATGCAGTTTATTTTTTGTTGATTTTCATTTTGTTTCCTTATCACCTAAAATGGTGATCTTTGGGATTATTTTCTACAGCTCTCAGGACAGTTGAAATTGAACTTGGTTTTAGTCAGGGAAATGTCCAACCCAGTCACTGCTTTTAATGGTTTCTTTTCAGGTTGACCACGTATTCCCATTACATAAAAGGAACCTCCTAGTTTCAATTAGTGAAGTCTATGGTGCTTATTTGACTGTTGCTCCCCAGAAATCATATTTTTCTAAGTTTTCATTATATGTCAGGATCACAGAATTGAAGACATGGTTGTCTTCCACACAACACAGGTTAGAGTCACAACCTATTTCATTTTCTTTGTTTTAGGAAAGTATGGGAGCCCCCAGGAGAAGGGAGGGGCATGCCAGCCATTTGTAGCTTCTCTTTGTAATGCAAAGTAAAATTCTTTATTACTATACTTCCTCCACTTGAGTTCAGAGGCAGAGTAACTGTGAAAGTGAGAACGTTAATAAGTAGAACTCAAGACTAAGATGACTGATTAAGGCTGACTACTTAACTAATTCTAGAAAATTGTTCTGATAGCAATAACTCAGTTACTTATGCTGTTCATATTTATGGCTGAGGCAGGAGGATTGTTGTGAGTTCGAGACCAGCCTGAGCTACAAAGTGAGTTTAAGGCCAGCCTGAACTACATAGGAAGACCCTGTCTCAAAAAAAGACAAAAAAGAAAAAAAATAATTACATATTTATGGAAGTTTAGGTGAGGTATTTTCTTTCTTTTTCTTTTCTTTTTTTTTCCCTGTGGCCAGCTCAGGCAGTGCTGGGGATGAGGCTGGAGCGGCACATGGCACTGGGGCTTGAACCACGGTCCCTGAGCTTCGCTAGGTTTGCCCAAGCAGGAGCTTTAGTCCACTGTGCTATTTCGCTGGCCCTAGATGAAACATTTATTTATTTATTTATTTATTTATTTATTTATTTATTTATATATTTTGTATTTTAGGGAAGGGTCTACAGGGTGTTCAGGGTCTCACTACAAGATTGGACTCACAGTGATCCACTTGTCTACAGCCTCCCGAGAGCTGAGATTACAGGTGTCTACCACCATGCCCAGTCTTCGTTGCCCTCTCAGCACACCCCGGGGACAGGGCTAGCAAGGCAGACTCTGGGATCAAACCCTAGCCCCTGCACCTGCTTGCAAGCGCTTTAATCTGCTGAGCTATTTGGCCAGCCCAAGACATTTTACAGGAACTGTCGTAACCTCAAAGATTGAATACATACTCTTACATAGAAACTCACTGCTCCCTGCAACTTCTGCACCCTGCCTTTGGCCATCTCCAACTCATGGGGCATGGTCTGCTCTCTGCTTCTCATCCTGTCTCCACATCTTTCCCACTGAGTTAGTTTTCATGGGTAGACTAAATCCTTGCATCTCCCCATGGCTTCCTTCTGGGTATAACAGGAGAACAGCTTTGTGCTTTACAGAAGGTAAAATGGCACTGATCTTCAAGTATCCATTTCTACTGAAGAAATCCTAAAATACACTGTTTGAAGTGATGTGCACAGAAATCGGCAACATGTTTTAAGGAGAACTATAAATCTGGTTGAACATAAAGAGAAAGGAAGGATAGAGGCAGCACACAGACCATAACAGAGTATATACCCCCCAAAAAAACCAGAGTATATACCCTCTCCCCAAAAGAAGAGTCATAATTGCAATTCATCACTACTTCCTTATAGGATAAAATATTTAGAAGTTCATTACTTTTAAAATATGACTTTCAAAATGTTCAAGTGCACAACTAAGACCTTGAACAAATGTCCATCTAAATGCTGGCTGATAACAAAAAAATGTTCACCCCTCTCCTGTGCGAGGCTATTGCAGTTACGTTTTACAGTCCTTAAAACACTGACCGCATAATTGCCTTGTGGTCATAGGAATAGCTGCAGAAAAAAATCGTGCGCCCTACCTTTTTTATCATTTAAATTTAGGAAGTCTAAATCTCAAGTGGCAAAAGAGAGTTGTAGTTTTTAGAATAAACTTTGTTTTTGGGGTGTTAGGAATTATACACAATCAACAGAAAAGAAAACCAGAATTAACAGATAAAAGTAAATCTAATTTAATATTGCATGCTCAAATACCAATTCCCATTCTCAAATCAACTCAAAAGTAACCTGTCCACTAGTTTCAGGGAATAGGAGTACTAGAAAAGTTAAACTAGAGTAAAGTACTTTGGTAGGTGAATACGTCTCTGGTCTGGGGCAAATCAGTCACCACATATATACTCTGAGAAAGAAGTCTAAACTCGGTGGTGACATCACCTTCAGTGCCTAGTCATTTCTGGGTTGCTGGTGATCTTCCTCTGAGTGGCAGGATCTCCACTGAGGAGCGACGACACCAATGCAGGCAGTGAGGCACGGCAGGCTACCAGAATGAACCTCGTCCCTGAGCAGCAGAGTCCCATGGCACTGTTCTATTGGTGCTGGACCTTCAGCTACGTATGCCCCAATGGCTAATTTCAAAAAATGTTACTTGCCCCACAGTAACCAGTATATCTTTCCTTCATTAAAGTAACTGAAGTACCAAGATTATGCCTTTCTTACAACAGAGGGCAGTTACACAACTATGTACTCACCAATGAGATTTAAATAGAAGGGATAAGTACGATGTCTAGATACGTTTCACCCTTCAGAGAAAGGAGATGTTCTCCATTTCATTTTGCTTTTGTTCTTTAGCATCTGAGTTGTGACTATGCCAACAGCAAGTGACTGAAACCCACAGAAACATTCACAAATCACAGGGAATGACAGATGACAAGATGTCTGAGTGACACAGGTAATCACCAAGTTCCTGCTGTATCCTGTCAATAAAAATAACCTAGTGAGGAGTCTATTCTGGAATTTTACATAAGTGAGGAATAAATTTCTATCTCATGTAAGAGGTAGATATTCTAGTCCATAAAATACTATTGAAGAAGTTAGGATAATTAAAACAAGAGGCTGTAACATGTTTGTTCAAATGTCATTTGTGCATGAAGTCTAAGATTGATACGTGCTTCTCTCCTTTACCCTGACTTCTGTTCGTACTCTAAGCTCAGTATCCAGTGTGCCCCAGTCCCCCTTCTACCTCCCGTGCCCCCAAGTGTCATCCCATCCTTTCATGGGCAGCATATTCACCCACACTCACAAGCACAGAAGGGAAAGGCCACGGGGAACTTCCGTGCGCCAGGCTAGGATGCTGCCGACTGCAGCTGCACCTCTATCATGATTTATTTTGGAACTCAGCTCCACTTCAGCAAGCGCTCAGGCTATACCCTAACTTCCCAGCTTACAACCCAAGTCAGAGTCTCTGTAAAAATGTGAAGCAACATCAGAAGACCTATGTCAGCGATTATTAAACTACCTCCCTACTTTTGTGGTTAAACTTCTATGGCTTTCTAAATAGTGATGGCAAGTCCAGGAAGCACCTACAAACTACAGCATTGGGACCAGGGGTTCAATCACTGGGCTTGCTGTGCCAGCCCACCCCGGGGCATGCTGAGATGGCAACTGAGATTGGCATGGTGGTGGCTGTGTACCTGTAATCCCAGCTCTCGGGAGACTATAAACACGAGAATCACTACGAGTCTGATCTAGAAGTGAGAGCCTGAACACCCTGTAGACACTTCCCTAAAATACAGAAAAACAAAAATAAACAAATAACAATAACCCAAGCTACAACATTAGACTATCCTTAAGTTTTGGGTATCGAGGCGAGCAGTGTACAAATAATAATGAACACAGTGAAGATCATTACTACAAATGAGAGTGTTTATTTATTTATTTATTTTTTTTGGCAGAACTTGGGATTGAACTCAGGCCCTTGCGCTTGCCAGGGAAGTGCTTATTCCACTGAGCCATCTCCCTGGCCCCACAAATGAGAGTGTTAAGGTGTGTCATGTCATCAAAATCAGTCGCAGGTTCCACAGAGAAGCTATCTGTGCTACAGAATAATTTACAAAAGAAAATAAATTTGGCTTTCTTTAATCTCAGGCTACTGAGATGGTCCCATAGAAGCCACAGTGAATTTTACAAAGGCAATTTCCATGACTGAAATTTTAATAATTTATAATGTATACCTATACAATTGTAAATTTTTGAACATTGTATTAAATGATAGTTCATGTCTTTCCTGAGAAAGATTTCCATGTGAAGGATAAAGTTTAGAAACCATGCCAAAATGTACAAGTCACTAACATATTCCAAAGTTTTAAATAGTTAGGGGAAAATCATTTTTATCATGCTTGAATAAGTCAGTTAACAGGATTTTTCTTTCATCTCTTCATAAAATTCCCACAGGGGATAAAACCAAGCTCGAGAAGTTTCAGTCAACAGTGTAAATTGGAAGTTCGTGTTAAATAAGCCGTAGAAAAATGCTCTTTAGAATGAAATTATTATCTCAGCCATTACTACAGGCCTCCACAGCACATTTACAATAATAGCTACATTTTGTAATAACAACATATGCGAGTCAGTTATACTTTTTTCATTTTAAATTTAACTAACATGCTGTAGGAGATCTTTTAAAAATCAAGAATGGTTCCTAATCTTTCTTTCATTTTCCTAACCTCTTGAAATAATAAGGCAACAATTATCAATACTCAGGGATTATAAAAAAATAACTGCTTTAAAAAGATGGGCCAGTAAAATTAATATTTTCCTGAGCTCTTTTATAAAAATCGAATTTTAAAAGACAATATCATTTAATAAATATTTGTAATTGATTTATTCCAGAAAAAAAAAAAATTCTTAGCACTGTTTGACTTGGAGTTTTGTTTTGGTGGAGAAAGCAGAAACAAGGGCCAGTCAAAGAGCTCAGAGGATTAAAGTGCCTACTTAGGCAGACCCTGTGGCCGGATTCCATCCCTGGTGTATCGTGCCTACCTCGTCCCTGGGGCCACTGTGACTAGACAGGGTGGCACATACCTGTAATCCCAGCTCTTGTGAGGCTGAACACAGGTAGATCACTACAAGTCTGATCTACACAGTAAGATCCCATAGACCTTTATTTATTTATTTATTTATTTATGCAAAACCAGGGCATATTTATGCAAACTCAGGCCCTTGTGCTTGAATTAAACTGACATAATTCTCCTAACCAGTGAAAATTCACACACATCCATAAGAAAGACAATTACAAACAGGGATAAATGCTCTGGATAAGGGCTGCAGGTAAAGCACACAGAAATTAAGGAAAGAGGTATGCTACCTAACAAACAAGCAATCAAAAAAATGTAATAAAGCAAAGACCCTGTGATACCAGGCACATGGTACCTGGGAGCTGAAGATGGAAGTCCAGGGACCAAAGAGCAGGTGGACACCTCGAGTGCAGAAGAGGCCACACTGAAATGTCTGAGAAACAGAAAGAAGGGCTCTGGGGCTTTGGCGCCATGATCAAAGGGCCAACCACACTGGATGACTATGCCAGGACACAAAGTGTAAGAACTGTAATTTAAAATTAAACCCTAGGGAAAAGCATTACGAGAATGTAAGCACAGGAATGATACACAGTGCTGGCCATGATCATGCAGGCTGCTGTACAGAGAATGCACAGATATGGACGTACTGCTGCGGTGGCGCTGAGCGGGACTATATTGTTCACAGTGAGGACTTGGGCGCTTTGGAACCAGACCTCTGACAGCAGAGTAAAAGGTACACAGATCGCAAGCAAAGAATCAAGGAGAATCCTTCCATGTGACAGCAGGACTCACCCTCGTGAAAAGGACATGTGTTGCAGGTTCAATGCCAGGGCTGTTAGTAGACTTCTGTATTGAAATCTACTGGGACAGGAAGAATCACTCAGGAAGAAAATGCAGAAGAAAGAATAGAGAGAAGCCTGGACCCTGAGCAACACAAATGAGGAGACCTGAGCTGAGAATCAAGGTAAAGCAAAAACTGCAAAGACACTGCCACCGGGGAGGGAAACATCCAGTTACAAATGGCACTGCCTGTCTGGACTTCACTGTTACAAAAAACACTGAAAGTCTTCTTTCCAGAATGTGCAAGGGCCTGAGTTCAATCCCTGGTTCCAGGAAAAACAAACAAACAAACACAGAATGAAAGGATAATAGCTAGACTCTCCATCACTGCACTGGCCTTTCTCCTTGATTATGTGAAAACAAAAACAAAGCTTACCTCTTGTATTTTGAATGGATGACAAGAAAGGGAAAAGAAGGTACAACAACATGTCCCCGTTCCTTATCTCAGGAACCTGACAAGCTTTAATTAGTTTGCTAGCTGAGGGCTTCCTGAGAAAAGGTAATTCCTAGGCACTCACATGCCTGGTATAATGGAGTTTTTGGTTTCTAGTTCAGATAAGCCTTCTATACTTTCAAAAATAGGAACAAATTTGGGAGCAAACCTGCCACAGTTTGTTCCTTAAGCTTTCTGATTGCTTGGGTAAGATTTCATGAATTGTCTTGTTTCAAGGACATGTTTTTATCAGGCATTATTTTCATTTAGAAATTTAAATCTGAATTCCATCTCTTCCATTGAACATAATTGCTAAGTATTCACTGATATGAAAAAAATCAAGAAGAAAAAAAATAGTTGTATACATTTATTTTGTTAAATACAATTTTAAAAAGTTATTAAATTGAGGCATTCAAGAAAAATACAGTTTTGGTATGTTTATTTCAGTGTTAACATACTTGGTTGGACCATATTTACTTGCCAGCAAACACAAGGTGTGGACACAAAATAGGTGATGCAATACTTACAGGACCACTCAATATAGGAGCTGGGCATGAGAAAAGTCTCAAAGAAGACTTGAAAGCCTATTTCAAAATTAAAGAAAATAAATGGAAGAGCAGCATCAAGACACTGTCCTACTGCTCGAAACTTCTACCTTCTACGAAGCAGGATTTCCTTAACAGCATGCACAACATAAGCACTATTTAAACTGGAAGTTATTGAAAAGCAAACACTCTAATGGAAAGGTCTGTTGCATGATTTCACATAATGAACACGTATTCTCACACCACAACGATGACTACTTATCCTTGTGTCCCTGAGGCTCCTGGGACGAGAACAAAGGCACATGCTGCCTGTTAGCTGTGAGTGAACTTATGCCCAAAAAATGGTGGGCTGCTTCACAACAGCACGCATGGTTGTGACTAGTATTGGTGGAAAGAGGAGTGACTCGTGCTGTGGCCATGGGTGGCGTCTTCCCTGCACAGAAAACCCCGAGCCAGAGCACTTACACCCCATACAGTGATTTCACCCATGGACAAACATGTGCGTTACATAATTTCACATTTATGCTAGTGTAATCTCTCTTCAAGATTGAGGCTTTTTATTTTTTTAATTTGTTATCTTAAAGAGCAAAAAAATAGTAAAGAAAATTAGAAATGATGTGGAAGTTCACTAAATGAAACAGAAATTCAACAATGGTTGTTATGTTGCATAATGTCTTCAAATTAGTTGTTTGGATTAACAGATATGAGTATGCAAAATTGGTTTTTAAAATGTACAAAATTAAGAAGGAGAAGAAAAGAATCAAGAATTAACTGCTCTTTTCAAAAGACCACCAAAAATCAGCAGTAGAATTACCTAAGCTGTCCTGTACATATACATCGATATCTTTTACCCTTCTTTCTTATTTTCTTTCTTTCTTTTGTACTTTTCCTCATCCCAGTTGTTGCTTTCTGTTCCTTTGAACAGATTATGCCCCTTTCACAGTATCAACTGTATCTGTCAGATTTCACTTACTCTTTCAAGTTCTTATACTAGTGAGACAAAAAAAAAAGAAAATCTAGACAATTAAAAACACTGAGTTTTTTTATTCCTTTCTTCCATTCTTTCTTCCTTCCTTTTTTCTTTTCTGCTTTTGTTTCTTTCTTCTTAAAAGGCCTGTACATCAGTTTTCAAAAGATGGCCCATACAGCTGTCCGCATACCAGATAGAGCATCAGTCCCACCTGGTGGCAGACACTCCAGTACGGAGCATAATCCCCAAACAGTACTTAATATAACTCCAAACCACATACTTGTCAATATAACATACATTTCAGACACGGTAAAAAGAATAACTTCCCAACTATGACCTTAATTTTAAGAAATATTTCTAATATGATCAATTTAGGTATAAGTACCTATTGTGAAAAAAAAAGCAATTGAAGAAATGTTTATGGCACAATATTAATGGATATAATTTAAAAGTAATTTGTTATGTTAAATATTATTATACGATAGGAGTAAATGTCTAAGTCACAACAATTACTTTCACCAAATTATTATATGAATATGTGTAAGTGTATGCATATATTATATTCCTTTATAAGAAGGAGAGAACAAAGGCTTTAAATAAACTTTATGTGGTGAATTAATCCTCAAAAAATTTCTTTTAAAAAAATAAACTAAAACATCCAAGAAAAATATCATCCAAAAAATGAAAATAGAACCCATATGAAAATTATTAAATAAGTAAACAAAAATGCTAGAAATACCAATAAATTTGCTCAATCCTGTCACACATCAAGCTGATGAAAGAAAGAAACAAGGTGAATGGAGTTTTCATTTGTCAAATTTAGCACATTCTTTAATTTTCATACTTTTTTAGTCCATGCACTGCTGACTATAATGTTACTATAGAAACCACCCAAATGTATTAATCATTGAATCTCATGAATAAATCATGAATTAAAATGTTTTCCAATAATAATATTCTCTGGGGCCAGCCAGATAGCTCAGCAGATTAAAGCACCTGCTTCGGCAGACGCAGGGACGAGGCTCGGTCCCAGGCGTGTTGTGCCCAGCGCACCCCTGGGATACACTGAGATGGTGACAGAGACTGAGTGTGAAGGTGCGTGCCTGTCGTCAGCACTTGCGAGGCTGAAAACAAGAAGGATCACTACAAATCCCATCTGTGCAGTGAGGCCCTGTGGACCCCACACTAAATACATAAACAAACAAAATAAATAAATAAAATATAATAATAATATTCTCTGGATAGACAGAAATATAAAGACAATATATTTAGATTCTTTTTTTGATACACACATAGAATACTACACTTGTAAATTTTTAAGTAAGATAGCAAAGATAGGTGGGCGGAGTCAGAAGTTACTTCATTTCAGGAGGTTATGTCATTTCTGGAATCAATTTTGCCTCTACATCCCCTGAATTTAAACCTAAACTTCTTGGTCACGCGACATTTTAATCACCCAAGGAATTAACTGTTCTTCTGGGTCACAAAATGTTGGCTCCTTTTTAACAAATAGGTATAGGAAAAAAAGGTTAAAACTTGAGTATTTTTTTTCGAAGTATCAAGCTGTAAATTAAAATCTCAAGTACATACATTTCTAATCATTTAGGTTTTGAAATAATTATTAGCTTTCTGAGTAAAAATTTAAAATGCTCAACTGTAGAATTCCCTAGAGCATAACTTCACAGGGCTTTGATGAAAGTACTCAAAATAATAGTAGAAATGATTAAGGGTGTTTCCTCGGATTGGAAGGTTTCTATCCTATCAGGCTAATTTAGAACTGTTAATTAATCATCAGTGATTATTTTATCAGAGACTTAGTGTATTCTTCAAGTTGTACATTCATTTTGCTATGAGGAAATGAGGAACAAACTTTTAGTAAGTTTGGTTCTGTCCTACTCTGGTAGCCATTAGTTTACCGGACATAAAGATGGATATGGTGGACCAACTTATAACACCCAGCTGAACTGAATCTTTGCAGTTCAGAGAGTGGGAGGCTCATGAGAAGATTGTTGCCAATGAAATGAAAAGGATAAGTGAAGAAGAAGAGCAGGTGTTGTTAGAGGGCTGTGGGCTCTCCTGGAGGAGCTGGTGTCGGTGGCTTCCCTGGTATGACCTTGGCTGTTTCCACTGTCAGAAGAGCTCTGGACTTTGCAGTGGCCAAGACTCACTACAGTTCACCTTGGGGAACTCTGGTCCTTACTCAGAACATCACTTTCTGACCTGTCGGGGGCAGGGAGGGAGGCCATAGCTCACTGATCAGTCTCCTGGAGAAAAGAACTTAACTGCTGTTATCATTGGAGGAACTTGGGACCTTGCTGCCACTAAGGATGGCTGTCACGCTCTTCAGGAATGCTCTGGTTCTTACTGGAACATCACTTCCTAGCTCCAGCACAGAACCCAGAGCATTCCAACCCAGATCCCTCTTTCTACTTGCATAGACTTTCTAGCTTCCACCCCTGCCCTTTGGCCTTCCCAGCACAAACCCATAAAACAGATTTGCATGAGGCATGGGCATGGGCTGTAGGTCTTCAGGTGGGCCAGTGCAGGACGCTGTCGTGAGATCCAGGCCCTGAGCTGTATTCTTTGGGACTTCAGTGTGCACGCAGAATTCCTGTGCTCCTCTGTACTTATGCTTTGAATGACTGCTATAAAAGCACCCTATAAATCGTATGTCCTGTATTAAACTGTTTTCCTTGCAAACCCTGACTAGAACAGTGGAATTTTCCAGAAATGTAGATGTTTCTGATTTTATTAGTTTTCATTAAGTATAACAAGAAAATCATTCTTCTAATATATTTACAGATGTGTTATTTTCTTTTTAGGGCTGGGAATAAATCTGAGGCCTAAGTGCTGTCCAGATAAAGTTGTTAAATCTGATCCTCATCCCTTGCTCTCTAGCTGAATGAAATTATTTATCTAAAAATATATCCCAATGAGTTCCCGTGCTTGCTATGACACCCACATTTTACAGAAATAGAGTACTGAAAGTACACCTGTATTACTATAAGCATAGTGTCAAATATTTCTATGTTCACTTTATAGATCAATGCTATTTATCCTTTGAATAATCTTATGAGTTATAAATTGTTATCTCTACTTTACATTTTAATGGACATTAAGTAAGTATTCCAAGCATCAGCTAAGATATAGTCAGTTGAGCCTCCCAAACACTAAAGCCTGTGCATAAATAACTTATACTCCAAAGATAAAATAAAATTTAAAATTTGGAAGAAAAAAATTTCATGCAGAAATACTTAACATTTTCTGCTATAGAATGTTTTTCTCTTCTGACTTCTAGTTGTTCAGAATAGATGAAAATTATGTATTTAATGTTATGTGTTAATCTTTACCTATAACTCATCTCCTAACACTTTCAATGACATAAAATCTTATCAAAATGGCCACTCTTGGGCCTGGCAGATAGCTCAGTGGCATAAGCGTCTGCGTGTCAAGTACAAGGTCTTGAGTTTGATCCCTGGTACCATAAATAAATAAAAGGTGAGAAGGTTACTCTTTTATTTAAATAATTGATCATTAAGAGTTCTCATTAAAAATGAAAGCAAAACTTTATCAAATGTTTTGTTAAATATTGAATATGTATATGTAATCTGAAGATATGCTAAGATCTTTTAAATGTCATTAGATAATAGGACATCAATATATTCTTTTACAGCATTTTTATATATGCTTATCTTTAATTACTTGCTTAGAGCTAGTTATTAATAATTTCTGTGGAGGCTTTTGCATTTAAATTTAGAAATTTGAATCACCATTATATTTTCTTTCTTTCATTTATTTTGGTGGTACTGGGGACTGAACTCAAATCTGTGCTTTCCAGAGAGGAGCTTATTCTACTGAGCTCTTTCCAGCCATTATATTTTCTTAAAAATAATTTTGTTTATTTTAACAAATATCTTTCATTTATTTTTTCATTTTAAAGAGAAAAACAATAAAAATCATACAAAATTTCAAAATAAGATAGTGGGAGAAGAAAAAGTTCTTTGCTTATACTGTTTGATGAAATTTTTTCAAAACTGCATCTTGTAATCTGAGTGACTTCTTTGCAGATAACAATAAAAAATGATTTTTAAGGTGTCTCCAAGTTTTAGCATTGAATATAAGATTCTCCAAAGGTGATTAAAGATTTAGTCATATTCTCCATGACGAAGTATTTGAAATACTTGCACCATTACACATTCTTTAAATATCTCACAATACTGAGCCATGCATCCATTTGCTTTCATGATTTTTTTGATAAAATGTCTTTGCAGAGCTTTCCACTACCTCTTGGACATCTCTAGATAGCTTAAATATTTTTTAAGATTCTTCCACCTGCACTAGGCATCTCTGTCCCACCAAAGCACAGTGACCCAAAGGACACACGGTATCAGTGGACTATGACATACTTCTCAAACGCAATTTGAATTATGGGGAATGTACAGAGAAAAAATTTTAAAAAATTATAAATAATAAAGAAGAAATAAGCCCAGAAAAAAGAGGCTTTACAATCCATTTAGAAAAGAATCAAATTTTCAATTCAGTTGGCCTTTTCACTTCTGTATCCTATTCTATAGACCCCAGTGATCAGTGCTATTAAACTTTGATTTTCTAATGCCTTGCAAAAGAAATCCTTTTTCCAGTTTATTAAAAGAAATATTTAATTTCCTTTCATCCTCTTTTAATAAGAAAGGTATTTAATGCTAAAATTCTATAGAGTTCTAAATTTCCTAATAATCTCGTGTTTTAGTATTCTTATGAAGTTGCCCAACAAAGTCTTTTAATTTTCCAGTGAAATTTATTATCAGAAAATGCAATCAATGAAAAATTCTTTCCTTGTTCGGTTTATAAAAAGCTCAGGAACCTTTTACAAGAACTAATCCTCCTCAGATAAATCTTTATTCATTTGAAATTTCATGATTTCAATAGTATGAATTTTATTCAAAAACAATGTTGCTTCTCAACGTTGTACAATATAAATCTTTAATGAAGTGAAGTTTTGTTGGATGTTTTAAATATTTATCAATAGTAAAACTTTAGGGCTGGCCAGATAGCTCAGGGGATTAAAGCACCTGCTTAGGCAGGTGCAGGGGTGGGGTTCTATCCCCAGCCCCATCATGCTGGCCCCACCCCCGAGGTGCACTGAGATGTGGATTGAGACTGGGTATGGTGGCAAGCACCTGTAATCCCAGTGCTTGGGCGGCTGTAAACAGGAGGATCACTACAAGTCCGATTTACGTAGTCAGACCCTAATGACCCTATAGATTCTGTACTAAATAATAAATAAATAAATAAATTTTTAATATCTTTTTCTATCACTTTGGCTGAATATATTCAGAACATTTTTTTTCATTTTATTCTTTATTTTTTCCAACCTTACTAGAAACTATGCAATAGCTCAAGACATTCCATGTCACTCAATATTATTGAAAATTTTATTCATTTCATAAAGTTGTATCCAACCTTTCATCTTCACTTTCATTTCCACATTCTCCTTTGAATGTTAATTATGGAGTTTATATTTAATATTTCCTTAGTATCCTTTCTTCTCCACTTCTCCTCCAAAATCAACAGTTACATTTAGCCTATTATTAAGGTTCATTCCACTTGAAGGAGTGATAGAATTTTCATAATAAAGGCCTAATATTGTAGGAATAAATGCAATTCATCTAAAGAAGAAAAAAGTTCCATGTTAAAAATAACACATATAGGGCTGGGAAGGTAACTCTGTAGAATAAGTGGTTTTCTGGCAAGTACAAGGTCCTGAGTTCAATCCTCAGTAATGCAAAATAAATAAATAAATAAATAAATAAATAAATAAATAAATAAATAAATAAATAAATAAAATAAAGAAAGAAAAAAAATTAAAAGATATTTATTTCAAACCATGATAGGAATACTAGCAAGATGTACTTAGATAACAGGAGATCTGCTAGGACGTTAGCTGTGATTTATCCTGAGTTCTAAGCGTTCTGCCATAGTAAGGGAACTGATAGGAATCAGACAGTTGACAAAAAATATTTAATACACCATTTTCATCTGACACAATTTTAGATGATGAGAACAATGAAGTACTGAAATTACAATATTAAACTGTAACCTTGTATATGTTTTCTTTCTTCTTCCTTCCTTCTTTCCTTCCTTCCTTCCTTTCTTCTGTTTTTGTGCAGGGTCTCACTACTCAGCCCTCACTCATAATGATCCTCCTGATTTGTCTCCCTAGTGCTGGGATTACAGGCACATGTCTCCACACCGGACTCCATCGCCAGCTCAGTGAGCCCGGGGGCGGGGCCCATGTGGCACGCAGAGCGAGGAATCAAGCCCTGGACCCTACACTCACCCAAGCAAGTGCTTGTTTTTCAGGTTTTAACTGATTCTGGGGAAGTACATTTCATACTGGACTGCTTTAACTCCAAAACATCTTTTCAACCAATTTTTTAAGTTATCTGTGATAAAAGAGCTTGTTCATAGGATTTCAATGTCTTATAAATCAAAGCTTTGAAAAATATAACAAAATGAATTAAAATGTTTAAAAATATAAAAATGCATATGTCAAAATTGTACTGTAAGTTTTCATGGAAAAAATTAATCTACTAGTATAAAGTGATCACAAACGCCTCACAATTCAGACTCAGTAGAGTTAATTCAGAAATGGAGGTGTAACATTAACAGCTAACAGATTCAGATGCACAAGGTATGTGAAGTGACAGCCAACTGCATGACTGGATCACTAACGGTTTGCCAATCTCTTCTGAAGATGAAAAGATCAGAATATTCAGTCATAAGCATTTTGCTGTGAGGATATTAGGCATGTGAGTCATGGATTTACTAACCATTTCTATCAGGGCCAAAAATGCAAATGAGATTTTTTTCAAGAAAGATCTGTGGAGGAGACAGTTTTTTTTAAAGGAACCAAGCACAGGTTATATATGGAAAAATCACAAAGTTCTTGAAATTATTAGGATAAACATTATCAGCTTAGACTCAAATGGATAGAGAAAGGATGATATTTCAAAAAGTGGCTACATTACAAAAGTCTACCTATAGGAATCAGATTGAGGAAAATATTCAACTAAAAGTGTGAGAATATTAGTTCTTTTGGAAAAAAAGAAATGATTCCGAGGGTGGAGGGCCAATCCTAGAGGGCTGAAATGCAAAGCGCAAAGGATTATTGACAAGCCTGTAGAACCAACAATTTCCCTGGTGGATTGATAAATTTATTGAAACTGGTGACACTTCTTCCTTGCTCTTTCTACATTTTCAATCCGAGCATGTATAATTATCACCTTTTGCTTGTCTCACCATTTTATTTTGGATTCATATATATTATTTTGTACTGTCGCAGGGATACAGATAAAGTGGATCATCTCTTGAGGATAGGTTACAGGTTCTTTCCTATTTTTTTTCTTTCTTTTTTTCCATACCAGGGATTGAACTTGGGACCTTGTGCTTGCCAGGCAAGTGCTTATTCTATTGAGCTATTTCCCCAGCCCCTATATCTAATTTAAATGAGAAATTTTCAGACATTTTGGGCTGGCCAGAGAGCTCAGAAGATTAAAGCACCTGCTTTAGCAGATGCAGGAGCCAGGGGTTTGATGGGTCTGCCCTGTGCTGAGATGCAATTGAGATTGGGCATGGTGGAATGAGCCTGAAATTCCAACATTTGGGTGGCTGAAGAGCAGAAAGGATCACTATGAGTTAGATCTGTGTGGTGAGACCCTGCAGACCCTGTATTAAATACATTTAAGAAAAAGATTTGAGACATTTAAACTGATGGAATTATTTGTAAGATATTTTTTATTGAGTTGATCCCATAATGCACTGAGTCTTTTGGTGACCTGGAGATATAGTCAATATCTTTTGCACATGGGAAAATTGTCAGCCTTTGGAGACTAGAAGGCAGATAGGGAATAGGCTCTATGATGCAGCTGCTTTCCCACGCATCAGATTATAATCTGGAAACTGTAAATTGTTACATTAAATGGCAAATGGAACTTTCCGTGTGTTCAGGACATGGAGATGGGATGATTTTCCTGGCCCATCTGGGCTGGTTCAACATACTAACAGAGTCCTTATAAAGAAGGTCACATAAAATTCAACATCGGAGAAGAAGTATAAAGCAAGGAGAAGAGTTCAAAGAAAGAAGGAAAATGGGAAAGGCTCAGTGAGTGGTTTTGGAATAGCCAAAGGAAAAAAAAAAAAAAACAGCTTCTGTGGTGTAAACTGGAGGTGGTAAAGGAATAGCTTTCTTCTGCAGCCTCTAAAGCAAACACAGCCCTGCCAGTATATTAGAGTATCTGACCTCCAAGGCCAGCAAACAACAACTACAAAAAATATATACTGCTTTAAGCCATTAATTTCACAGTAATTTTGCAACAGCAAACCAATCTAGTAGCTTCTAGATTCGGTATAATAATTCTCTACTAATGTTTCCTAAAAACATTGGAGTTTAATATCACAGAATTTCAACAGTTCATATAGCAAAGAATATGTTTCATAAAACTTGAAATCCCGATGATGACTTCTGCTGCTGACAGTGTTCTTGTAGAAATGTGACAACTGTGACAACACAAAAGTGGAACATCTTATCATTCCAACAGGATGGATCGTGCCTGGTTAGCTGACAGAAATGTTATTCAATAAACATACATTGCTTTTAAATAGTGCAGTTTTTCTTAACTACGCAATAGCATCTCCAAGTTGCATTAGGAATGGTTTATTTAGACTTTCAATTTATTACTGCAAATTATGTTCCCCTTTGGCAAGGTACCACTCTTCAATTATCTCATCAATTTAATTTCAAAATTCACATGAACAGCTTTTAAAAGGAACTTCATTTCTTGCAGGGCAACGAGATGTTCCATAGCTCAGGAAATAATATATATTCAGTAATCAGTATATGGCATATTTTATTTTATTTTATTTTATTTTATTTTTTTGTCTTTTTGAGACAGGGTTTCACTATACAGTTCAGGCTGGCTTTAAGCTCACTTTGTATCTCAAGCTGGTCTCGAACTCACAACAATCCTCCTGCCTCAGCCTCCCGAGTGCTGGGATTACAGGCATGCGCCACCACGCCCGGCTCTATTTTATTCTTTTTTTTAAGGCTTTTTAACTGTCTTAGAGGGTAATGATAGAAAAATATTTATACGTGATGAAGGCATCCCTTACCTGTGTAACAAGTGGCTCCAACAGTCTTTCCACTGTCAGTGTCCTGATTTCCAAACTTTTGGGATCCCATTTTAAAATGATAGGTGAAGTTGCCGAAGTCATGCTCCCTAAGGGAATACACACCATCAGTGCAAAATCATGAGCATGGAAACAGTTATTTATTTGGATGATAAAATTGAAGAAACCTTTGAAAGTTGGGGCACATTTGAAGATTATGTATTTGGTTCAACCATGTCAGCATAGAGAACGGAAATCCAAAACTACTATAAACTGTATTGTGGTGCTGGTGTCACAAAGAAGAACTCTAAGCATGCTGGGCATTTCTGTGCACCTCAGGCCAAGGCCCTGAACCTGGCTGCCACTAAAATATTTATTCACTTAACCTTTAGTACTGATACCTACTTGCATCAGGTAAGAAAGGTTTAATCTTGATCTTAAAGGACAGACAGAGCTGAGTCAAAGAGCAGGTCCATCCATTGTGTCACATGGGACACACAGGTAAATGGAGCTGGAAGGAAGAACTGATGAAAGGGCGTTAAAGTCAACCTGCAGAGACCAGAAAGTAAGGCAAGTTCAACACCAGATGCGGGAGGCTAAATCATCTACAGAAGGCTAACTTGTTTTCTTCATAAATCACCAGTGAGAATACTGGTGTCGTTGGATCAAGCCTTTCATTCTGCTCACTAGGGAGATTACCTTCCAAATTTGCTACCCAGGGTTCTGAAAGTTGGCTTGCAGCTACGCACATATTCTCTGACTACTCAGGGCATTTGAATTCTTAGCTCTTAAGAATGCTGTCTAATAAGGTCATTTATCTGACTTAAAAACAATCCTCCATTACCTAAGAACAGTTGAGAGGCAAATAGCAACCTCCCACATATGAAGCACAAAATATGGCCTTGGTCTCAAGAAAATAAATTATACATTCTCTCAGCAGTGTGTTTCTCATCAGGAGACTGCTGAATCTATTTTGACATATAACCACCGGACAAGCAACCTTAGATTGTAGAAACTGCTTCTGAATCATTGGCCTTAATACCAACATAAATCAAACTGTTCGTGGCTCTCCTTTTCTTTTGAATCAATGTCCTCACTCAATTCCATCCTTATAAATCAATAGAGATGATGATTTCCATGAGAATAAACACCATAAGGGAAGTCTATCACAACAGGCAGAAGGAGCAAAGTGCTTCTTTACTAGCTTTCCCACAGCTCCTCTTTCTGCAAAAAAGGACCCAAACAATTTGCTTCAGAAGGAGGAGGACGATGAAGAAGAGAAAGAGGAGGAAGAGGAAGAGGATGAGGAAGAAGAAGAGGAGGAAGAAGAGAAGAGGAGAAGGGAAAAAGAGGAAGAGGAGGGGGGGAGAAGGAGGTAAAGTCACACCATGCTGGTATTTTAACACTCTCCAAATGCCATGTTTTAAATAAACTAAGCACAGGAGTCCAAGTATAGAGAGAAATTTAGATTTGGGTTTCTTTACAACAGTAGCTGGCACTAACACGCTGCCTGTCCTCCAGAAACCTAAAAATACATCACATGCTTCCCATTCACACTACTGACTGCCACAGCACAGCTCTGGTAGACCCAGCATCCTGCAGCTGGGCAGCGCACCTCCTCAGCCCCAAAGGATAAAGAAGCCCTATTCTTCCCACATAGCTTGGTGGTGCCAGACCCACTCAACTGATCTTGTCCCAGAACTGTGGCAGAGTTATTACAAGCTTCAGGAGAAGTTCTCTGGAAAATATTTTTCAGGTCTGATGGAATAACTAGCTGCATGGTACTGAGGGAGAGTAAAGCAGTCCTGTGGAACAGCAAATGAAGTAGGAGAGAAGTCCATCTAGCACGACAGTTGGGCTTCTGCATTCTTCACACGTGGCAGCCCCCCGACTCCGTAGGATGTGCTTTCGTTCTTATTTTTACCTGGCACCAAGCTGCTCGGCAGAGCCTGTTTCTTTTCCCACACTTAATAGAACTTTGCTACCATTAAAAAGAAAATATGCCAGGAAAAGATCCTAAGTGAAACGGTATAGGGTATTTCCACTACGCAGTGATATGCTTGTTTATACAAGTTGGTGTATCAAGGAAAGCATGCAAAACCTTTTGCGCACGCTCCAGTACATCACTTTTTAAAAGTGACATACAAAAAATACTGGAGTGAGAACTGAAAATGCTACCGTAGTCACAACATAGAACCTGAGCCAGCACACTTGAGGCAGAAAGCAGTGGCAATCCTGCACAGACGCGGTCACGCCGCTAAGAGCCAACACTCGTTCGCAGACAGCGTAGGCAGCTAGGAGCCAAGAGTAGAGCTGGCACACACCTCTCAACTCTGAAGGTCACAGAGGTTTTACGATTCTAAAAATAAAAGAAAAATGGTTCCTGGGTAAATCAGTCAACTGGTTCTATTCCTTTGAGGACAAAACTCCTCAGTCATTTCTTGTGACATGAATAATATTCAATAGCAAAAGACAAGACAGTTTATATAGCATGAATTTGATAAGGAAGAAAGTTTAGTCCTGCTGTAGAAACTTTAATGTGCAATTCTCCCCCAAATCAGAAAATACCGTTTCTGAAATACTTGAGACTAAAGGTAAGATTTACATCCTTAGCATGTCTTTTCACCATTTGTTTTACACTCACATCAGTAAAAACCAGACTGCCAGTACAGATGGGCTAAAGAATCCCTACTTCTAAACCTAGAATGCTGACACATACGATTCCCATTGAATTGCCACAGACAGGCTTCTTAGCTTGTCGCCAGACACTGAACATGAGTTATAAGGAAGAGAAGATGCGCTCCTGACTGTAGTGCACAGGCTAGAATAATACTTGCAACCTACTCTGTCAAGAAAGAATGACTGCTCTGCTATTTTGAATTCACATTACTGCTTTCTAACACATGCACTGGTCCATGTATTAGAAATGTTTCTGTACCAAAGTCCTTTGCCAGGGCTGACCAGATAATTCAGTGGATTAAAGTGTCTGCTTAGGCAGATTCAGGGGCCATGGGTTTGATCCCCTGCGACACATTGAGAAGGCAAACAAAACTGGGTGTGGCGGCACAAGCCTGTAATCCCAGGGCCTGGGAGGCTGAAAAACAGGAAGGATACCACGAGTCTGATCCGTGTAATGAGACCCTGTAGATCCTTCACTAAATACATTTTTAAAAGCCCTTGGCCAGTTAAAACTGCATAAAAAACCAGAAAAATGGATTCCAACACAATTTTCTAATAAACCACAGTCTTGCACATCACTTATCAATCGTTCTCTTCAAATACCTGATGAGGACAGATGAGGGAGCAGAAATAAGATTCAGGCATATTTTAGCAAGCAGAAAAGAAATACACATGGCATCCAAGTTAGTAAATAAGGATTGACCACTGAGCACAGGATCCTGTTATAAACACATGCAGTATGGTTGGCTCTTGGGTGAGATTATAATCTGATTTGGACATTTAACATTTTAAAATTATATTATGGCCTAAAAAACTCGTAAGACTGCAAAAGTAGACCATCAGGTTTTTGATTCCATAGTCCTTGTTTGTATCCTATTGACCATGAAAAGATGCTGGGTTTTGGCTAATGGGACACTAGGAAAGCACAACAAAAGATGTTTGCAATGTGCTTACTTAACTGGGTTGGACCACTTCTGCTGTCTTCTGCTATGAAAGTCATGTATCACTATTATTTGGAAGAAGCAAGAAAATCACCAGATTTTTGAATTCAAGTTTCAGGGAGAGTCAAGTCCAGCTAAAGAAAGTCTGGTTATCCAACCCCAAGCCAAACCTTCAACACGGGATCAAGAAAAACATACTTGCTGTTCTCTGTGGCATTGGCCATTTACTGCCAGTGAGCATTAGCTGACACAATGACACACAGGAGACTTGTGCTTGAATGGAAGCCCTACAGTAATTCCATCCTGTGATACTATCCAAATCAGTTGCCCTTCTGAGTCTCAACTCCTCAAATGAAACATGAGGAAAGTAAATTCCTGCAAGGAGTTGCAGGTGCTAAATAACTCGATGGAAGATAAGTACATGATATTTCTAGAATTAATACATTACACAATCTTCCTTTATCCCTAGGAGAAATAAGACAGTACCCATTTAATATAGAGACTCAGCTTTACACTCCAGCGCGTAGCACAAACAAATTCATGCAAAAAAGAAGGCAAGAACACAAATCAAGTGCGTGATCACACGTTTTCCCCTTCCAGGAATAATACAGCCCCAACATACATTACATATCTGTTCAACTAACTCAATCTTTTGTCCACAATAAAAAGTCTATATAATTTTTTACATTGATTCAGATGCAAAAACAATCTTTTTTATTTAATAGAGAAATTCAGAACTTAGATTGAGGAAGAAGAAAGGGTGAAAGAAAACAATTATGAATCACAAAAGGAACTGTATCACAGTTTTAGCAGCCCACAAGAAAGCTTCTAGAAATATACTTAAACTCTGAAAGTCATTTCTTCCTTAAAACTATTAAATGACGCATTCATAGAAGGCGATGGTATAGTCGATCTGTGATATTGTTGATAATCTCAGACTCCTGCTTTGGTGGGAAGGAAAAAGCACTGCTAGCATGCCAGCCAGTGTCTCTCACAATAGAAAAGGTGAAACTTAATTAAAACAAAACCAAAAGGAAGAGCGAGAAGAGGCCCACTCGCAGCAGCCACCAGCCAGTGCCTTGTTTCCTGGGACAGTAGCCTGATGATCAGAACACAGCTCCAGGTTGCTCTCCCAAGAACTGCTTTAAAATGCCAAGCATGTCAATCAGTAGGCCACTAACTGCAGCTGTCCGCCTTTCAAACTCTCCTGAAAATGTTTCTGGCACGGTAGGCTTCACCTTTTTGACTTTTCTTTGCTTCCGTTCTTTTGCGAGAACATTGTCCAGAATGCTTTTGGACTGCTCAAGGGGCCACCAAAACCTGTTTTCTCTCAGACTCTTCAGGAATCCTCTTCCACAATACTGAGCACTATGGTCAGTAAGCTCCATGAAGTGTATTATATGATAGGCTGTCTTCTGTTGACAGGCAAATTATAAAAACGTCAATGCCTAATCATTCCTGTTATGAGAGAGGTACAGTGATAACTAACCTTTCTCCACACCTATGATGTTGAGTCACTTAACCCTCAGTCTCATCACCTGTGAAACAAAAGTATCAATAATCTTATATTACAGATGGATTTGCTCTGAAAATTAATGGAACTGCATATGCAAAAATGATGGATTTCTCTTCTTCGCAATGTTGTCTACATGATTGTCACTGTAGTCATCAACACATGTTGTACTAGTCAACACCCTGTAACTCCAATACCCACAAATTAAAAACAGATAGGCAGAGCAGAAGCTAAGCTACTCAGTTCATGCTGGCCAGAAGCAAAATAGGGAGCAATGCCAGAGAGCAAGGGACAAATGACCAGACTTAGACTCCAAAGCCACATCTCCATGCCCCACCCAGACACACCTAGAAATGTGTCTATCAATCCCCTGGGAAGGCTCCAAAGTCAATCATGTTGTCACTCTAACCTAACTGCCACATCTGTGCATGGAGGGGGGTCCAGTGGAAATTTTACAAGATACCTAATAGCACAAGTTTGTTGTGAAAGGGAGACGAGTCTGAAAAAACAATGAATCATGCGATATATAATGGTACCAAGGATCAAATTCAGGACCTTGTGCTTGGTGGGCAGGCATTTATGCAGCTGAGTTATCTCCCTGAAACATTTTACTGATATTCTTTAATCTTTCATGTTAAAATTTTATGTTATCTCACATTTATACATAGGGAAATTGAGGCATAAAACAAATAACAAAGTTGTTCATGATACTAAAATTTCAACCTAAGTTGCCTTTCCTTCAGAGTCTGTGTTCTTTTTTTAATGTGTTTGGCACAGCGTCTCACTTTGAAGCTCAAACTCATAGTGATTGTCCTGTTTTCAGCCTCCCTAGTACTTGAATTATAGGCCTGCGCCATCATGCCTGGACTCAGTGGCTGGCTAGCAGTGCAAGGGGCAGGGCCAGTTCAGCATGTAGTGCCAGGGAGAGTCTGTGTTCTTAAGACTATTATTTGCTGATCTCAAAAATAATGCAGACACTGAGACTCATCTCAGCTATGTCATGTTGCTTCTGAATTAAGGCAGGAAGATGATAAAAGAAAATGTATGCAAAACCTTGGAGCAATCCTTCTTGGAAAGAAAGAAAGAAATAGGAGGAATGCAAAGGGATGACAGATTATATGAGGGAAACACCAAGAGCAGCTGACCTATGCTACAGTCAGGACTTATGGGAAGTGGCCACACTTGCTGGTGAGGCAGGTTGGGTCTTGAATTCCATTTGCTCAAACCATGCTTCTTATATGGCAACCCTGTGAAGCTGGCTTTAAGGATGGGCTGGCCAGTGAAAAGAACAAGGCTCTCTCAAAGGCAAGCAAAGGCCCTATGGATGAGTTATACCAAGGAGACAAAAATTTGGCCTCCATGACTTTGATCCATTGAGTGATGCTCTGAATACATAATATTACCGTGGTAAAGGGAAATCGGCCTATAAGGTTATCTGAGTGGGCCTAAGATAATCAAACTGAGCTGATAAAAAGCAGAATGTTCAAGCTATGGGTAGAAAAGAAAATCAGAGAGAAGTAGATGAGGACATTTTACGGGGGAGGGAGAGAATGGAACTGAACAAAATCTGATGCAGTTGCTGCAGGGACCATAGAAAAAGCACAAAAAAATAATATGAGCAGCTACTGGGAGCTAAGAGTGTGATCTGGCTGAGACCTGGCAATGAAACATAAACCACAGTCTGAGAACCACCTGGAACCACATTTGGTCAGCACCTTGAGTGACGTGAGAAATGGAGGCTCTGTAAGGAACACAGTTGGGGTCAATGTATTCATGGGTCTGTGACATCCTGAGAAGGTCCAGTGAAGCCTACTTGGGCTTCTCATGATTAAATAATAAAGGGTAACAACTTTGTGTCCTATTAAGATGTTGAGCTTCTTGTAAATTGCATTTTCACCAGTCACCTCTTTTTCTACATAATTAAATTTAGTTGTACATTGCTACTGTATGTCATGTTCATATTCATCATAGTGCCTGGGGAGATCACTCAGTGGCATAAACATTTGCCTGGCAAGTGCAAGGTCTCAAGTTTGATCCCTGGTACAAAAAAAAAAAAAAAAAAAAAAAAAAAAAAAAAAAATACAAGCAAACCAAAAAACACAAAGCCGAAAACCCATATTCATCATAGGGAATTCTTACCTGAAAAGAGTATCTCTTGGTTCTTCTTTTTCATTCTCATTTCCCTACTATTCCACCTCTTCTTCCCCTCCTTTATAAAGCTTCATTTCTATTTTCTCCTTCTATTCTGCTTTTTATTTTAATTTTGACCATACTGCTCACTTGTATGTAGACATCCTCCAAAGGCCTCATTTGGCCATAGGTCAGGCTTTTCAGAGGTGGCAGGGTCTGCAGTGTGTAGTGCTGGTGTGAATGTTATCCACCCTAAATGTGGCTAGCCTGAATAAAATATAACAAATAGAATGAGGATCATTGGTAGCCTAGGTGCTTGCCGCTTTGCTTCTTCACTACTGTGCTGCCTTCTGCCCACCATGAGCAGCTTTTATTCTGTCACACCGCTCTCTGCCTTGCCACCCTGTCTTGGAGCTAACCAACTCTGAACTGCAAGCTCTATGAACTGCAAACTAGAAAAATCTCTCCTTCTCTCCCTATGTCTGTTGGGTATTTTGTCCTAACAATGAGGAAAGAACTAAGACAAGCACCAATAGGAAACTACCACTAGGGGTTCTCAAATTTGTGAGCATATGATAGTCACCTGGAGAGCATGTTTCTGCACAAGCTGCTCAGACTCACCAAGGCACTTCAGGGATTTTTCTGATTTAATTCCCCTGGTATGATCTGAGAGTGTGCATATGTACAAATTTGTAGGTGGCGGTGCTATTTATGACCAGAAACTATAGTCTGAGCATCAACATGGCAACATAAACCACCATTACCATGCCAACAGGCAAGCATTGGTCAGCAAGACATCAGGCATCACTGCGGAGACCAGAGAACCAGTGATCATAGCCCTTGTCATCCATGTAGGGATTGCAGAATAAGTTTTCTAATTAACCTGCTATCTTAAACATGATAAGATAATTTTCTATGGTGAACTAAAGAGAATGCTTCTAAGATCCAAGTTCCTTATTATTAGAGGCATTTTTTTAAAAGTTGAATTTGCAGCAGTAATAAAATGTATTCTGACTCCCACTGTTTACACTGGACACCAGGTGTACATAGAAGGAACTGAGAAAATGGGCACTTGGCACATTTCCTAGTGTCGCCTTATCCATGGAAAAGATCTGGGAAACTGAACAAAGTATAACAAGTGATGCTTCTTATTTTTCTCCATTAATTACTCATGTTGGGCTTACATATTTTTATATTGTAAAGTGTGGCTGTATCACCCATCCCTGTGCTCTCCAAAATAAGCATTCAAAGGTCAGGCTCAGTGACCTGACAGGGCACTGAAGAGGCAAGTCTAGAATGAATAACTGCGGTTACTCAAATTTACAAGATGTGCACTTTCCAAGTGAGATTTGCTATCCTCAGGGGAGGGCCTATGGTACTCACAGTAAAAACCAGGCTTAATATTTCCCCAAAGCTTTATAGCACATCTAAGACCTCTATTCTAAATTCATACCTTTTAGTAAACCACTCAAAGAAAAACTGCTATGGAAAACTATCCTTCTAATATTTCAAACGTTTATAATACGTCATGCTGAAAGATAGATACATGCTAAGAAAAGCGTTCATAATTGGAAAAGCACATATTAAATTAGTATAAAACCATTATGTACTCTTTGGAGCCTTGCTTTTCTGCCAAATAAACAAAACTTTATTAAAAAGATGTGAAGAAAACTCCATAGCCTTGAGCCTTATAAAGTGACAAATTGAGAATAATGCAATATCGTTACAGTCTGTGGATTAAAAAAATAACTACATCCATATCTTGCCTAAATGAGTTTTTATACTTACAATATACTCATAAGACTTCAAGTGATGTGACAGCTTAATAAAAATTCACTACTCTTGAAGATGCAAATAAAAACTGAAAATGAAAGCTAGTATCTGTCAAGTTCATGTCCTTTCCTTTCACTACATTCATAATCTCATCGTTTAAATTCATTTTGTAAGCATAAACAAACTTACACCTAAATTTCTCCCATGTGGATGAAAATGTAGATGATATTCAGAAAAGGAGTACCTATGCTGCACATCATGATATGTTTCCAATGTTCCAACAAAGACTTGGACTTCTAAACAAAATTCATTTGACCAAAGGTTAGCGCACTGTACTTGCTCGTTATTTGATATAGTTTATATATGTACAGAAGATCACTAAAAATATCAGTGTTCCAGAGAATGCACTTTGGGACATCATATTTACAGTCCAAATGCATCTTCAAATAATTTGACTGGAACATAGCTTCTTCAGCAATTAACCTATTCACTGTCTTTATAACCTCCTGTTAAGTCAGAATTTCTTATGTAGCGATTACATAACTCTAATCTTCTATCAGAATTGCAACAATTTCCTTTGCAGAACACAGGAAAATAGCCATTCAAGTATCATCCTTTTTTTTTGCTCTCACTGTCTAACTCATTCTAAAATGTCTTGCGTGTTCTTTTCCCAGCAAACTGAAACGATCACTTGATTATTTTTTCCCACAAATCTAGTGCACTCATTGTAAACCAGGCAACATTTCACTTTCTGATCCTAGGCCTTGGGATCTTGCTTCTGTAACATAAAGATTTGGAGCACTTCATAACACATTTGCCAGTTCCTAAGGTTTGCACCTGAGTCTCTTGATTATTGTTCTCCAATATTTAGTACTAAGCCCCTCTTACTATGCCTTTTTAATAGAAACATACTGTTTACAATAGCATTGCAGAAAATGAAATACCTTGGAATGCACTTAATGAAAGAAGTCAAAGACTTTTTACGGAAAATTACAGTACACTAAGAAAAGAGATCATAGAGGATTTCAGAAAATGGAAAGATATTCCATGCTCTTGGATAGGAAGAACCAACATCGTGAAGATGGCCACACTTCCACAATTGTTGTACAGATTTAATGCAACCCCTATCAAACTGCTACCAACATACCTCCCAGACCCAGGGAAATTGTTCCTAAAATTTATTTGGAACCACAAAAGACCTAGAATAGCAAAGGCAATCCTGGCCAACAAAGACAAGGCAGGAAGCATCACGATTCTTGATTTGAAATTATACTACGAAGCTACCGTGATAAAAATCAGCATGGTATTCACAGCAACACAGACCTGAGGATCAAAGGAATAGATTAGAAGATGCAGAGGCCTCTACAAATACACTCAGCCACCTGATCTTCGACAAAGGGGCCAAACAAGCTTACTGGAAGAAAGACATCCTCTTTAACAAATGGTGCTGGAAAAACTGGCGTTCTACATGCCAAAAACTGAAGCTTGACCCAGGTTTATCACCATGTACTAAGCTAAAGTCAAAATGGATTAAAGATCTAAACATGAAAACAGAAACGTTCAATCTTCTGGAAGAGAAAGTAGGAGAAACTCTTGAAGACACAGGGGTAGGCAAAGAGTTCATGAACAAACATTTATTCACATGGGAAACACTTGAAAGAATTAACAACTGGGATCAACTCTTATTGAGAAATTTTTGCACGTCAAAAGAAATTATCAACAAAGTGAAAAGATAACCCACAAGTTTTGAAAATAACTTAACTAATAAGCACTTAGACAAACATCTGCTCTCTAGAATTTATAAAGAACTAAGACACATTAGGGCCCTCATAGATAAATACCCAAACCAGAAATGGGCATCTGAGAAGAATACACACTTTTCAGAGGACAAAACTGAAGAAGCGAATAAATATATGAAAAAGTGCTCCACATCACTAGCCATCAGTGAAATTCAAGTTAAAACAACACTGAGATACCATCTCACTCCAGAAAGAAGTGGATTACTTTATGGCTATCATAAAGTAATCCACCAACAACAAATGTTGGAGAGGATGTGGCCAAAAGGGAACACTTCTCCACTGCTGGTGGGAATATAGACTGGTGCAACCATTGTGTAGATCAGTGTGGAGACTCCTCACAAAACTAGGACTGGAAATTCCATTCAAGCTGGCTATCCCCCTACTTGGAATTTTCCCAGAGGAACTGAAAACATCATATCATAGTGATATATGTGTACCTATGTTTATAGCAGCACCATTTCTGATAGACAAATCTTGGAAACAACCAAGATGTCTTTCACATGAGGAATAGTTGAAAAAGATGGGGTATTTTTCTACAATGGAGTATTACTCAACTATAAAGAATAATAAGCTTGAAACATTTATATTTAAGTGGATGCCACTTGAACATATATTCATAAGTGAAATAAACCAGACATACATGTGCAAATATCATGTAGTCTTCCTAGTATAGGAAATCAAAAGAAGAAATACAAACAGAAAGGTACAACTACTAAAAGGAATTTAGAAAGATAGGGTAAACTGAACTGCATATGATGCTGAGTAATAATCAGCTTCTCTTCTGGATAATTAAAAGCTAAGTTTCAGATCAAAATTTGAAATGGAAGGTCTGCAAGGTCAGCAAACATTGTGACCCTAGCCTATCAAGGTCAGTGAAGACTCAGGACATAGGAGAACCTGTACTGTAACATCATAGAACTCAGTTGTGCGCCAAATTTTCTGATCAAGGAGATTATGATGTGCCTAAGGAGAGTCACATGGAGAGAAACTTTCTTTCAGGCTTCCACAGAGAGCAAACTGGTCAAACAATGGCCATGACTCATCCACATGGTTGACACTGAGAAAAGATCTACAAAGTGAGGTACAGGGATACAAGATAAACTCTGAGGGGACTTAACTGACCTCATCAGTTAAAAAAGTTACATTTTTTGATTCATAGGTCTTGATTTATCTCAGTCTTAACTATCCAGCAGAAAAGTATAAAAACAAGGTATACAAAATAAAGCCATTTTTAATATGCTGAGCTGTAAATGACTCTCGGCAACAACTTCTTTGGATAACCCACTACTATTGTGGACTGCTAGACTGTGTTGGATTGTTTCGCTGAATTCAAGCACCTATAATAATTGAATGACAATAGAATACCATCTCTGACAGGACTAAACAAAAAAAGGGCATACAAAGGAAGGACCATTCTGTGTTTGTATAAACAATACAGTTAGGATAAATATGCAGTGCTTTTCCATAATTCTATAAGAGAGATTTGCGCTAAAATGTTTGGACAGGATATCCTGTCTGATTCTTGTACTATGGATAACTACTAAGAAGATAACAATGTAAAAAGGATTAATTATTGAAACTGTACTATAATTCAGCTTAAAAAAATACACATATACCACACTCTCTTCATTCAATACAGGCATCTGCTCTCACAGTGTTTGTAAACAGAATATGTTGTGCATCTTGTACAACAAAAAAAAATTATGAAAAATATATGCAATGTATTGATTATTGAATCTGTTCTACTAATTTAATTTGAAACTCTCTCACTGCTATTTGTTCTTCAATAAAACTACGGAAAATAAAAAAATAATAACCCCTAAATAAAAACCACATGTACAATCAGCAGTAGAAGTTCTCAACATTTGACTGCCTGTCAAAGAATTAGGTTTAAGATTAACATAATCACTTCTTTACTATCATATATATATATATAATAAGATTGGCATTGGATTCATAAATATTTGAATGTGTACAAACATCTGAACAATCTAAAATATTTACCAATTCCCTCATGGTATCAATTCTCTTCCCCACAGATTATTAACTCTCAAAATAGTTTTTAAGTGTATTTTAGAGCAATTTTTCACTCTATATTAATTAGAAACCAAAAAATGATATCTTGATGTTGTTTAGACAACATTATATTTATTTGAGCACTTAAAAAATACTTCTAGTACTAATTAAAACTGAATTAGAAGTCTTCAGTTGTTATGTGTTAAAACTGGGCTCCGCTTTTGTTGAGGAAAGGATAACTCTGTGGCCTCCTTCAGCAAATTACAGAGTTCTATTTTGACATGGGAATCACTTCTAAGCTTCATACGGGGAACTTTGTGCAAAACATCCTTGGCCACGTGCTTCTTGAAATCTTTCTAGTCTTTGAGAAGAAAAATTGCTTTCTGTTTTTAAGACTAAGGTGATACTATCTTCCCTGTTCACAGACGCCATAGCAAATTTTCCTTTGTCTGAGTTCCAGCGGCCCTTATAATGGCTACAATACATAAAATGCAACCTGAATGCCTGTTGCCATATTTTGTTCTTTATTTGGTTTGTACAAGTTTTGTGTTCTCTGTCACATTCAAGGACAGCATCTTCCCCTCCACAGTGATACACCGTTGAGCATGAAGTAAAAATGCTGTATGTACTCATTGACTCATCTCTTTGCCAAGGTCAAACTTTACAATCAGTGTGTGTGTGTGTGTGTGTGTGCGCGCGCGCGCACTACTATCTTAATTACAACCATATAAAGCTCTTATGGAGAAACGAGTTTTGTGACTTTACACAGCACTTTAGATGCCACTTACCTGGAAAACAAAATGGTTTTTCTCTCTAAGATAATGTAAATATTCCTGTAGAGATATAAATTCCCATACCACGTGAGTCAAGTATAATGTTCTGCACCACTTATTCCATCCCGTATTCACCCATGATTCACTCACTGCCTATGTACTGACCACCCACAAAGGGCAAAACACAACCAGAAGCTGAAGAAACATCAAGGTGAATGACACTTGATTGATTTTGACAGAGGGTTGTTCTTACTAAGTAGGATAAAAGAAGAAGCTGCTCACCAAGAGAGGATTAGAGAGTGGATTTAGTGGGGGTTAACATCCCTTGGACCATCTCACAGATCCTTCCACTTACATCGGGCAGTTGTGTGGTAGCCACTGATATTTCTAGATTTTAAATGTCTTTATGGAATCATCCTGAGTAGCTCATTCAACAAGAGTAATAAAGAAATAATAAATATCCTGTGCAAAATTACCACCAGAACAATGTTTGAAACAGGCAGATGTATAAAAAGACATTCAAGCAACTTAAGAATGGAATCAAAAAGATAAATCACCCTAATATGATAAAAGGAAAGAAATTCAGACATTTACATAAGAGTTACGTTAAACAGTGAAGTGGTTATAAGAATATTTAATGAGTAGCTAGGAACTCGCAAATTTAAAGCAAGTGCTAGTGGATTTTTCTTTTTAATTTTAAAAGGCCAAGTTAAATCTGCACATGTGCTGGTGACTTAACAAGGAATTAGCTTGCAAGAACTATGTCTGAAAATGATTTAATCCTAATATGCTTGTCTCATGCAGTTTCCCAGGTGTTAAAGTGGCTGCTTACTCATTGGATTAGATGTAAACATGTACCGTGATGCACGCAGTGGCAGCTGAGGCAAAGGACAAACAATCTGCCACACTGTGCAAGATGTGCCCCTCTTGGCTGAATTATGGGACCTAAAAGGTCAAAACATTTTTTAGCAATTATGTTTGGCTGGAAGTCTTTTACAATGCAGATTACTATTTTAGCACCCAGAGGTACTCAGCTTTTATGCTATTTGGTAAATTACTTTGTTAAGCTTGTTGAAATAGAAAGCCATAAGTGAAAAAGACAGACATTAACCCAAGTTCCCTGATGCTCATCAGAGGCATTTAATTTAAGATGTATGATCCAAACTGTGTCTCAGGTTACAAGCTTCTGAAAATACATACCTAAAATATAGTATGGAATTAGAAATGCAAAGGAGGCTTTGCCCAGTGTGTATACCTTAATGTACTATAATCATTTCTATTAAATTCATGATACTTTGTGTCATAACAATGACTTCACTGAACACCCTTAGTCACTGGCCAAAGTTTATGCTTGACAATAACAGCTTCCTAGTCTTACCATCAAATCCTTTTAGGTCATAGCAAAAGAGAGCCCTCACTTGCTGAAATGTCATGCAAGAGGCCACAAGTCCATGCTGAGACCTTTCCATGAGCAACTGCTGTTCAGGCACTTAACAATCAGTACTTTATGCTACCCCACCTTATTACATAAGTTCAGAAGAACAGTATCCCAGGCTTGCAGGTGAGGAAGATAAAACAGAGGGATCTATGTCACTTTCACAAGGTAAATGAAATTCAACCAAACTTTATTATACATTTGTGTTTTGTCTAACATGGACTGTAAATTCTCCAAGTTCGTTCATTACACAGGCAGTGAGTCTTAGAGAGAGCAACAAGTTAAGCTGACAGAATCATCAGATAATTGTTCTGGTTTTTAATCTGTTATGTCCTCCAAAGGCTAATGTGTGGAAGGTTTCATCCCCAAGCAGCAAGAGGGGCTGCAACAGGATGACTCTGATTAATCTGCTGATGGGTTCTGATTGATCCACTGAGGGCCTCCTGGTGATTGAAACTTAGAAAGCAGAACCTATTTGAAAGAAGTGGATACTTGGATGCAAATTTTTCATGGTATAAGTTGTCCTATGCCTCTCTCTCTCTCTCTCTCTCTCTCTCTCTCTCTCTCTCCCTCCCTCCCTCCCTGCTTGCCTTTCTCCCTTCTTCCCTTCCTACTTTCCCTTCTTCTTTCTTTCTCTCTCTCCCTCTTTCATCAATCTTCTACCATGATATTTCTGCCTTTCCACAGGCATAAGGGCAAGAGAAGCAGATAACCATGGACTGAAATCTCTGAAACCATAAGTCAGAGTACATCTTTCCTCTTATAAGTTCATTTTCTCAGTTTTTGGATTTTATCACAGACACAGAAAGCTGACATAAGAACAGATCCCAAATGTGTCCTGAAGGTATCTAAAGTATTTGTGGACTGTTTCAGACCTTACAGGTTGGTAGGAAACATGAGACCTAAGATACATTTTTACTAATATGCATTCCACTAGTTGCAGGATAAACATGAACAAGTGACAGATCCAGTGCAGTGTGACAATTCTCTATTTCATGCAAATTCAGAAAAAACCTGTTACATGTGGGTATCAGCCACCTTCACTGTGAAATGACTGCAATTACCTCAAATGACACATGTGCAAATGTATCAGTGCCTTTGTACCAACGACCTTATCAAAAGATGAGCCTTGTAACTTCACTTCTATATCCCACCCCTGCTCACCTCCCGAAAAGAGCTTATTTCAAGGATGCACCATCTTCTTTGCATCCTCAACCCTTTTCTTTATCCTTGCAGCCAGCTGAAAATCATGTGCGTTTAACAAATTAAGATACACACACACAGGAAATCTCTCCTTCCTACTCCTCCCTTGACATTCTATGCTTTGCTTCCATTTGCAGCTGAATTTCTTGAAAGACTAGACCATAATACTCCATTCCTAACTGCCCCATCACCACACTGTACCCTCCTTCCCAACACCATGACAGCCTAGCTTTTGCCCTCATCATTCTGCCCAAATTAGCTTTGCAAATTTACCAATGATCTCCTAGCTGCTCAGTGCAAGGAATGCCGCATGATTCACCAGCTTATATGCTAAAACTGGAAGGATGCGGAGCAGATTATCATGGTCTCTGGGTGAGGATGACAAAAAATTCAAGCAGCATCCCTTATTTTTATGCTATGAACTCATTTTGTTATATATAGATATATATCTTGATATGGAGAATATATTTGCATATGGAAAGAGTCTGCAAAGATTCATATTAAAATGTTAATTCTAGCTTTGTTGGGTAATGGGACTTAGGGTGAAAAATTATGCATAATTGTACATAGCTTCATCATAGAGTCGTGTCACTTATATAACAACCATATATTCCTTATTAAAGGAAAATAAATAACTACATCCCTTCAAAATACTCAGGGGTCACCTTTTAGTGCTTGATTACGCAGCAGTATGTTGACAACACTGTTCTCCGCAGGGTTTCAAGTTTATCACTTTCTTTTTGCCATCTCCTGCTCTCTCATCATCTTATTTGCAGTCTTCTTTGTGTTCTCTTGTGCTATACCTACACCCCACTTCTGCCACCCTAAACTCTGTTGTTCACCTGTGATCTCATTTGTTCTATATATAACCTTTCAGAAGTCACATTTGCATTAGTGGCTTATATTTTTCTGAAAATTTTTGAATCTGTTTCTCTCTCTCTCCCAGTTGCTGCTTAGGGTTCAACCTCCTATAAGGACCATGTAATGGGTTTCCAGATGCTCTGAATCAATATTTCTTAAAATGCACTCATTTTTCCACAAGATGGGCCCAAAACCTTCAAGGTCAATAAAGCGAGCCATCATTAGTTATTAAGCCTTTTAGAAACACAGGAGTCATGTCCGATTCCTCCCCTATCTCCCATATCCTATAATAATAAGGTCATCGGACGTAGTAGAACCTATTGTCATGTATGCCACAGCCATCATGTCCTTTTTGTGCATATCTCTACCGCCTTAATGGAAACTCTTATCCTCTCTTCCTGGGGCTACCAAAGCCACTTCATTGGCCATATCACTTTCAGTCTCAGGCCCCTCTCATTCTATCTTCTACCCTGTGACCAGAATCATTTTCAAAATATAAATTCTAGGGTTAGGGGACAGCTTAGAGGTTTAAGTGCCTGCCTGGCTTACCACTTATGCAAGGTCCTGAGTTCAATCCCCAGTACGAAAAAAAAAAAAAATTAGAATGCAAACTATAAGTTCTATGATGTTATTCTCGCACTGCACAGCCTCTGATGGCATTTCATATTCTGTCATCCTCTAGGCGTTTACTGCCTAAGAAGCAGAGCTGCCTGCAGTGTGGTGGTAACAGAACTCACCAGAGCATGTGAGTAGTAGCTGCCAAGCACATGAAGCTTCGCTGCTTTACAGGCTTCCCCACCTCTAGCATCGATGCTCGTGGTCTACTTCCTGTCAGAATAAGCACCTGATTCTCATAGGAGTATGAATCCTACTATGAACTGTATGAGGACAACAGAAGCCTACCCTGGGTAGGGGTAGCACCAGTCAATAGGCTTACAGCCTAGATGGAGTACAATGACAGAGAGGGAAAGCAGGCCTGCTGATGCTCCGGCTGCTTGCTGTTTCGTTGCCTTCTGCCTGCCACACCATGAACTACTATTCCTCTGTGGTTTCCCTCCGTTATGCTGTCCTGCCTTGGAGACAACTTACTATGGACTGAAATCTCTAAAAACTCAACTATATAAATCTTCCCTCCTTAACTTTGGCATATAAGGAATTTTGCCTCATAAATGAGAAAAGTAACTTACATAAGCAGCAATGTATGTACCCAAGATCCATGTGGTCTTCTGGATTCCATGGGTCATATAATAGTTAGGGTTATGGTTTGTGTCTAATTGTCCTCCCAAAGCATCATGCAGTCATCGGATGGACTTCTAGATTTTCTGATTAATTCATGATCCAATGCTGGCACTATGGGTGTGAGTGCTGCTGGGATTATGGGTTTAAGTACTGCTGGGATTATGAATATGAGTACTACACTTGGCCTGGGGCAGATAGCTTGAACGCAACAGAAGGGAGACAGACTTTCTCTCTGTTGCTGCTGGTCCTGTCCTTTTGCTATTGCTGTTTTCCACCGCCATGAATTGCTGTCGTCTGTCATTTGCTACTTTGCTTTGTAGGTAGCTGAGTATGGACTAAAACTTCCACTAACTGTGAGCTTCCTTCATTCTGGGTATCAGGTATTTGTTCCAAAAAAAGAGAGAAAACTAGCAAAGACAGCAACAATATCTCACTAAGAATAATTTTCAAAAATGTTTAAGTTATTCTAATACAAGTCCAATGATATACGCACACAATCTTTGCTATGTTTGTTAATATTAAATGGTGTCATTCATATACTGGGTTACTGACCTCAACACAGAAGTACATCAATACTGTAGGGATTCTCCAAACAATAACCCAGATGACTTGCAATCAATTGATAAAATGTTGCCCTGTGCTCTTCTCTCTAGCTGATCAATGATAGAATTTAATGGACTCAAATAGCGGCTAAGATAAAACTAGATTTGAACTATAATATAAAATATTATGCCTTCCATATATCTTTCTCTGCTCTCTCTCAGAGCTGCCCGATCTTCTTTGAACATTTTTATATCTGATTTAATATTAAATATTCACAGGTCTAGGCTAAGGAGGTTCAATTTCTCTCCTTCCCTTTGAACAGAACCATAGCTATCCTATGTCAAATACCTGGACACTTCCCCTTCTCACATATCTTAGTTGAAGTTTGGGAACATTTCTTTTATTTTTCTTTTATTAATTTTAGTGATTTTTTTTTTTTTTTGTATTTTAGGGAATGGTCTTCAGGGTGTTTAGGGTCTCATTAATGGATTGGACTCATAGGGATCCACCTGTTTACAGCCTCCCAATACCTGGGATTACAAGTGCAGGCCACCATGCCCAGTCTCAATTGCTGCCTCAGTGTGCCCGGGGGCGGGGCTGGCATAGCAGGTCTGGGTATGAAACCCCTGTCCCTGTGCCTGCTGTTTGGCTGGCCTTGGGAATGTTTCCAAACGAGCTCTGAGAACAAATCTGCTGAGGGTTTCTGAAAAAGGTCTTCTGGGAGACTATGCAAACATGACACCCCTCCTCTGTGCACAACATAGCCAGGAGTTATCCTATTGTATCTGTGTGTGACAAAGAAGAAAGAATGTGATGAAATAATGGAAAAGAAAGATTTGAAAGCATGTTACTCTCCTAGAACAAAAATACACTTTATGAGCCAAGACTAAGATCACCCTACTCTTAGTAACAATAGATATGATTTCATATTATTAGCAACCAGACTCCTTCTAATATAATTCCAGTGATCTTTACCAAACAGCATTTCTTAAATACTTCCATGACCTGTTTCTGAAAATAAAATTTTAATGGAACATGGCTATGCTTTTTTGCATTGTCTATGGCTACTTTTATGCTACAGCACAAGATTTAAGTGGCTATGAAAGAAGCATTATGGCCCCTACAGCTGAAGTTTTATTATCTGTCTCTTTACAGAAAATTTCTACTGGCCCTCAAACTATACTAGTTAATTTCAACTGACAGCAGTATAATCAGCATTATATTTTCCATGGGCCATTTTAGATCTACCAATCAACGTAAAATTGTGCAGGGCCTCCGTTGTTTAGTTGTCTACATTATCAAAGTCCCGAAGAACTACAAAAGCACACAGCCAAAAGCCAATAGCTGTCTAAAATACTAATCTTTAATATAATTGGATGCCACCCCTGAGACGAGATGATCTTTTTTCACAGTGCTCTGAAAACCATGACAAACCACAAGTCTGATAGATTTACTGATATCGACAGCGAACTACAAGCATACAGTGTTGTTCTCCATTAGTTATTTGGTAACCAATTAAAAAAAATATATTTACCCTTAATTGATTTGCAGCTTAACTCGACTTCTGTGGTTTGTAGGCTTATTTAGTTGTTAACAACAGCATTCCAAATTTTGATCTAAAATACAAGTTGGCTGCACAGAGTATTTATTAAATCATGTTTTATTTGATACTCATGAACTTTTTTTAATGTTTTCAACTTTGATTTTACTGAATGACGATAATTTCTTTGGTATTCCTTTTTTTCCCCATTTCTGCTCAGACTTCCTTTTATTTTAAAGAGAAAAAATCAATAAAAACAATACAAAATTTCAAAACAAGAAAGTAACAATGGTTAGGACATTACTTACTATATTAACCAGTATTTTATAAATAATGATAATTACTCTAAGACTTTTTAAAAATTATTTATTTATTTATTTATTTGGTACAGGTTCTCAATACACGGTTTGGCCTTATCGTCATCCTCCTATATCAGCCTTCTCAATGCTGGGAATACAGATGTGCACCACCACACCTGGATTCATTGGCCAGCATGGCAGCAAAGCACATGGTACCAGGGATCAAACCTTGGTCCTTCTGCTTTCCAGGCTGTCATTTAGGCTGCTGAAATAGCTCCCTGCCCAAATACTGTAATTCCTACTTTACTACTAAAAGACCTTAAAATATTTTAGTGAAGTGAACTAAATTAGCCTCATTACAGAGGTTTAAATTTGAAAGTAAAACATACTGACCTGAAACTAATGCAATGTTTTACAGTCAAGAAATTTATACACTTAACTATATAGTCAGCAGAAACATGAACAATGTGCAAGTTTAAAAATATGTGAATTACCTTTTTTAAAAATAATTCAACAGACCTGGAACACATATATCCTAAGTGGAATATACCACAGGTAAAATAAATCATAATTCATCTAGCATCCTTATTTTAATCAACAGATTAAATAAGATTTAGGAAGGCCAGGCTAAGGCAGTTCTTCAGAGGACCAGGAAAACAAGGAAGACGTGCTTCTGGCATTTAGAAAATCAAACAGCACTTCCACTTTTCAGATTTCATCCATTTTTTTTTTTCTGCTTTGAAGAGTATACTGCAGAAGAGGGGAAGCCATGAGGGTACTCTAAATATGTCACAGATTTCATCATAAATTCTAACTATCATTATGTTCTTTAGAAAATAGTATTTCTTATATATTTATACAATTTTAAAACCTTAAATTTCTCCAAAACATTCCTGGAAAATGTACCCCCATCTTCTATACTTTCTGAAAAGGTTGCTCTATATATAGGACTATTCTTTATTTGGTAATAACTTCTCCAATATTTAGCAATCCAGGCTGTGGTGGTAGGAGGCAGGCAATTGTTTGGTGCTACTGAGCAGTGGCTTGGATCTGCCTGGAACCCAAGCATGAGTGAACCCACACAGACCAGGCATGGAAAATATCCCTCAGGTGACAGGATAGCATTGTGGTCCTAGATAGCACATGGCTGGTGGGGGACTACATTCAGACTTAGCTATTGGATTCAGAAGACAAATTAAAGCAAAATCAAGATTCAACACATATGGTAGACATCATTATGAGCATAGCAGATGGGAGAAAGGAAAATCTCTAAAGTGACTGTAGTTAGACAATTGAGAAAATGCACAGCAGACACTCAAGTCCCAAGAAAATGCAGCAAGAAAAACAAGGCCCTGCAGAACTGCCAAAGGACACATGAAACAGCATTCCCTTGCCAGGACAAAAGAAATCAGAATGACAAACATCATACAGAAGCATTTGGCCTGTTTTTTGTGAAAATGAAGTGAAACTTGTTATCTATTCATTCATGAAGTAAAACATTCACAATTATCCATTGAAAGCACATTCTTGTCCATTCATATACAGTACATACACTTTTGTCTATTCTCTTCAGGAATTATCAGCCAAGGCAAGCAATCACTCTAAGATGAGGAAGAACCCCACACATCAATTAGAGGACTAAAGACATGATCAATATATACATTCAGGTGCTGCTCAGTGAGCCTCCTTCAGTGGCCCTCCTTCTAGGTAGATACTTGTGGTTTGTGTCCAGTTGTCACTGCAAAGCCTCATGTAGTCATGGGGTGGCTTCTGGAGTTTGTGATTGATTCATGATCTAATGTAAAGATTATGGGTGTGAGTGCCTTGGGGCATATACATATACATTATAATGTAAAGAGAGGGGAGAGGCTAGTTAGTTGGCTGAGCTGCTGCCACTGTCTTTGATCTTGCTCCACAATCTTCAATCAACTGTCAGGAATGACAGTCCTCTGCCACGTGCCCTTCTGTCTACCTTGCAGCCAGCTGAGTATGTACTGAATCCTTCACTGACTATGAGCTAAATAAGCATTTCCTTTCTTCATTTTTGGGTGCTGGTAATTTGGCCCAGCAATGACAGAATAGTGGGTGACATTGCACTGAATCAATCCACCTAGATCAAGGTCTTGAGCCTCTAGTTCCCTCTTCTCCTTGCAATACATTACAAAATTATTCTTGATAATGTTAATCTTCTGCTGCCTTAACAGTGTTGTGTGACAGCTTGTGATGTCTCCTTCTCCTTCACTGCTCGTGCTGGGCCTAGTGACCAATGTAAACAGCAGCACCATCTGAAAGCCATGCTGGCAGCAATGATGCCAAAGATGAAATGCTTCATATAATAAAAGCTATTAGCACAGCTAGCTAGGTTCTTATTTTAAAAAGATGGCTAATATATGACTAAAATCACAAAATCTGGAAATACGTTAGCCCAGTTTTGGGAAATCAGTACCCTTCACTCTCTTTCATAGACAAGAGGAATACAAGGCAGTAATTTTGCTTTTCAAGTTTGTTTTGTGTTACCCAAAAATATTTTAGTTTTTACATTTTTAGCTAAAAAATATTCAATGCTTACATTTTTATCTCACTGAAAAAACTTACAGAAAAATGATTGTGATGATATTTTGGAAACAGCCCATGCAGCTGGAACAGACTAGAAGAGACAAGGGGAAGTGATGGCTCAGAGAACTGTAAGGTAGCATTCAGACCATAGCAAAAACAGATTTTATTTCTCAGTGCAATGGGAAACAAATGTGCGGTCTTTAGCACTACAGCGGATAGCTGCTCAGCATATGCCAGTTTTTGTTTTCTTCAGTGGTGCATTGAGCTACTCCAGAAGCAGAGTGTTATATCTCTGAAAGTCCATTTTTGAAAGCACTCAAGAGAGAAGAATGAGAAGAGGGCAAAGCCATGTTCTCTGAGATAGAAGCAGAAACGTGAAGGAAAAGAAAAGGATGGAAATATTTTATGAGATGGAAGAAAACACAATTAATAAAGAATTGTTGGACTTATCAGACATACACAGAGTATTCCATCCAACATCAGAATACACATCCTTTCCAGCTACACATGCCACGTTTTCTAAAATAGACCATACAATACTTCATTGGTCGTGCTTAGTATGTGCAAGGAAACAGAAATTATCCCATGCATATTACCTGAGCACAGTGCAATGAAACAGAGAATTAATGAAAAAGAAACCACAAAAACTTTATAAACATATGGAAATTAAATAACACCCTCCCTCCTTAGCAACAAATGAGTTACAGAAGAAATTAAAGAAGAAATTAAACAATATCTGCAATAGATGAAACATTCAAACACAATTTATTGGAATTGTTGGATGCAAAGCATTTCTCAGAGATTTATAGCAGTGAACTCACACATTAGGAAAACATACAGAGAATATGTAAACACCCTAAAATGCTGCACCTCAAGATACTAGAAAAAAAAGAACAAATCAAGCCCAAAGATGACAAGAAATTATAAAGATTAGAGCAAAAATTAATGCAACTCACACACACACACACATACACACACACACACACACAGAATTAATGATTCCAAAATCTGGTTCTTTGAAAGATTAAATAAAATTAGTAAAATCCTAGGGAACTTTCATAAAAAGAGGAAGGAATATATAATAAAATTCAAGCAATAAGGAATGAAAAGGGAAACATTACTACATACCCTGTGGAAATTCAGAGGATCATCAATAGTTATTTTCAAAATCTTCACTCTCACAGGATCGAAGACACAGAAGAAATGGGCAGATCCCTAAATAGGCACACATTGCCAAAATGGGACGAAGATGATATAAAAACTCTAAATAACCCTATGTCAGCCAATGCAATTAGAAATGTAATAAAAAAATCTTACCAAAAACAACAACAAAAGCCCATGTCCTGATGTATTGCAGCTGAATTCTACAAGAAATTCAGAGAAAATTTAATCCAAATGCTCCTCAAACTCTACTATGAAATGGAAAAGGAAGCAATACTCCTAAAATCATTCTTGGAAACAAATATTATATTGATACTGAAACCAAAGAGAAACTTCAACCAAAAAAGAAATTACAGGCCAATCTCCCTCATTAACACAGATGCAAAAATTCTCAATGAAATACCAGTAAATAGAATACAGCAAATCATCAAGAAGATTCTACCCCACAACCGACCACATACGATTTATCCCCAGGATGCAAGGATGGTTCGACATACTCAGATCTGTCAATGTAGTACACTATATCAATACAGCCAAAAGCAAATACTACATGATTATCCCAATAGAAGCAGACAAGACTATTGACAAACAACACTCATTCATTTTCAAACCCTACAGAATATCAGAATAGGTGGCCTATACCTCAACCTGATAAAAGCCATGTATGACATACCAACAGCCAAAATAATTCTAAATGAGGAAAAGCTGAAATCTTTTACTTACAGATCGGGTATAAGATAAGGATGTACTATATCACTGCTCCTATTCAATATAGTCCTGGATCAAAGACACAGAAGAAATGGGCAGATTCCTAAATAGGTACACATTGCCAAAATGGAATCAAAATGATATAAAAACTCTGAATAATCCAATGTCAGCCAATGCAATTAGAAATGTAATAAAAAAATCTTACCAACAACAACAAAAGTCCATGTCCTGATGTATTGCACCTGAATTCTACAAGAAATTCAGAGAGGATTTAATCCAAATGCTAAAGCCATCAGACAAGAGAGAGAAGAAATTTGGAGCAGATTTAATCCAAATGTAAAGCCATCAGACCAGAGAGAAAAATAAAATGAAACAGAATAAGTAACGAAGTTAAATTATCACTATTTGCACATGACATGATACTGTACTTGGAAGACCCAAAAACCTTCACCAAAATGCTCCTAGAATTAATAAGCAAATTCAGTAGCATAGCAGGATACAAAGTCAACACCCAAAAGTTGATAACATACTTCTACACAGATAACAAATTCACTGAGAGGGAAATTAGAGAACAATACCTTTGACAATAACATCCAAAATAATGAAATTCTTAGGAATTAATCTAAAGAAGTAAAATATCTTTTTTTAACGTAAAATATCTGTACAATGAAAATTACAACCCTATAAAAATAGATTGAAGATTATTTCAGAAAATGGAAAGATATTCCTTGTTCCTGGATAAGAAGAAACAACATTGTGAAAATGGCCATACTTGCAAAATTGTTACACAAATTTAATGCAATCCCTATCAAAATATCACCAGCATCACTCACAGATCAAGAGAATGCATTAATAAAATTTATCTGGAACCAGAAAAGACCTAGAAAAGCAAAGACTATAGTGGATAATAAAGGCAAGGCAGGAAGCACTACAATCCCTGACTTGAAATTATACTGCAAAGCTACTACGATAAAGTCAGCATGGGAAACAAAACAAAACAAACATAAGGATCAACAGAACAAATTACAAGGTGCAAATGGAACTACAAACACACTTAGCTACCTTATTTTTGACAAAGGCCAAACACATTCACAGAAGAAAAATACTATCTTTAACAAATGGTGCTGGAAAAATTGGCTCTCCACAAAACTAAAACCAGACCCGGGTCTAAATTCATACACTAAACTAAAGTCAAAATGGATTAAAGAACTAAATATTAAAAGAGAAACACTAAATCTACTGGAATACAAAGTAGGTGGAAATCTTGAAGAGCAGGCAGACAGCTTACCAACAAACACCAAACTACACAGAAATTACTTCAAAGAATCATCAACTGGGATCTTATCTTATTGAGAAGTTTCTGCTCATCAAACTAAATCACCAACACAGGGCAAAGATAACCCACAGTTGGGAAAAAACTGTATACAACAATCATTCAGACAAATGTCTTCTATCTAAATTATATAAAGAACAACAAAATAATCCAGCCCCCAAACTTTAAAGACTCATTGCAAAACTGGGCATGTGAGATGAATATACATTACTCAGAGGAAGAAATACAAGTGGCAAATAAATACTTGAAAAAATATTCCACAGCACTCACTATTTAAGAAATGCAAATTAAAGCAATATGGAAATATCATCTCACATCAGAAAGAATGGATCTTACAAAGAAATCAACTAATAACATATGGTAGAGATGCTGTGGGGGTAACAGGAGCCCTCCCCTACTTCTGGGAATGTGGACTGGTACAACCACTATGGAAATCAGTGTGCAGACTTCTCAAAAACCTAGGACTAGAAGACCCATGCAACTCCTTCTGGGTGTTTCCCAAAAGAACTGAAAACATCACACCATAGTAATACATGTGCACCCATATTTGTAGCAGCACAATTTGTCACAACGAAATCTTAAAAGCAACCGAAATGCCCATCACCTGAGGAATCCATGGAAAAGATGTGGTGTTTTCATACAATGGAGAACAACTGCACTGAAAAGAAAATAAAAACTTGAACCATTTATACTTAAGTGGATACAAATAGAGGCTATACTCATAAGTGAAATAAATAAGACATACATGTATAAATATCATATTGTCTCCCTAGTGTAAGAACCTGAAAGTATAAATAAACCTGAAAGGCATAATAGATATAGTAAAATGAAAATAAATTGAATTTAAGGATTAAACAATAAAAATGACAAAGTAGAAAAGATAGGGAAAAAAGGAAGGGGAAACATTTAAGTATACAGGATGGCAGAGATTTTTTGTACTAATAATTCCCACCAGTTTTTTTTTTAAATAAACAGTTAGTGTTTCAAATTTTCACCTTGACTAATTCTGTATGCTAATATCTGTAATCTGAGCAACTATATTGAGAACAGCAATGTGTAATACAAAACCCATAGTTGAATACCTCTCATCTTAGTCATCTAAATATGTATGATTTCTAATGTGTTAATTATTATACTCTCTTTAAAATAATTTTTTAAGAAGACAAGAAAAAATTAACATTTCCTGAAAGTAAGCATTAATATTCAATTGTTTGTCCAATCTTGCATAAATATATCTGGTAATCTGAACAATAGATATGATGATAAAAATAGATAACCATTGTTAATTGACTATTCCTGTTCTGAAAATCTGTAACACATGTTTTGTTGTATGTTACCTGACTTCCATCTTTTTTCTATTTGTTTTTGCTTCTATTTTTACTCTTTAAAATAAAATAAAATTGAGTTTAAAAATTTTTTATTGAGCGTAAAAACAACTCAGTCAGAACTTCTAAAAGAAAGAGGAGAAAAATTTCCCCAGGAGAAAAGACACTACCAACAAAATAAGTGATATTCATGGTTGAAAAGAGAAATCACTGGGAATAAATCTGAATTGCTTCTATCAAAAAATATTCAGCTAAGACCATACTCTTTTGTTTAAAATATTTTGTTCTTAATTTTTCAGATGTATACTTCTATTTTCAGTAAATTTTTTATAAAGAACTCATTCAGTTGTTACACAACTGAAATACAGGTACTGAAGCAAATTCACCAATTATAGATGGTAACCTTTTTCTAAATATATTCCGGAGATAGGAAATACATACCTTGAAATATCAAGATATAATTCAGGTATAAAAAATAAGATAAGTAAACAGCTACACTCTTAATTTACTGATAAGAGACATCTGCCATAATAATGTCTGTAAGTATAATATCATGTATGCACCTTGTAGGATGCCAAAACAGTATGAAAACAGTTCGCAATGTATTAATTTATTGAATCTGTCTTGTTAAGGTGTCTTAAAACTGTCTTATTGATATTTGTACTTCAATAAAATAAAAAATAAATTAAAAAATAAAAAAATTTTAAAAAAGAAATATCAAGTAATTTCCACAGTCCCTTTTCATGAATGACCTAACATTCTAAATATTCTGCTTTTAATAAATCCACATTATGGAGATACATATTCAAACTACTGTGTTAAAAGAATTCAACATTGCAGATTATATCCTTATGATTTAGTGCTTTGTAGAGGCTACCCAAGAAATAGTATGCTTCCCTGTATTAAGCAGAATGTCTATTGAAAAGTATACTTTAAAAAACATTAATCACCTAAAACCTCATACAAGTTAACATTCTCACAAGGCACAGTCCAACACTAAACAAACTCATAATAGATTCTAGAAATTAACCATAAACTAAATATGCTTGAGCCAGAACTTATTTATGTGAAAAATTTCTAATTCATAAGAAGCACAAAATATTAACTGTCAAGATACACTACAGTTGAATTCCATTTAACACCATCCACAGAAAGCATTGACTACAGAGGTGCCACAGTACAAAGAAGGAGGTAGACTCTCTGTGAAGTCAGAATTTAACTTGTGTTTCATTGTCAGTTAGGACACATCTAGGTCCAAAATACTGAAACTGTGTATTATGTGATCTACTGAATTTGACACACACAATAGGAAATCTGCTAGAGGCAGGCAGGTTATTTACATAATATAAATCATCCCTCAAATGTCTCTTAAAGTTGCTCCAAGAAAACGCAGACACAACCTTCTCGGGATGTGGGCCAACGTTTCCATGGTGCACCCCAAACAGCTTCAGAAAGATTTTTCACTGCTTGGACTCTGCGTAACTTAGTTTCATGATTTAGAGCAAAACAAAATAACATTTCCTTGTATTATTAAAAACCATAGGCTTTAGAATTGAAATAAACTTGGTTCTTTGACTCAACAGTCTTTATCTGATGGAGAAGCCATAAATGTAGCTGTAGAAACAGAGAAGTAACATCCTTTAGACGTGGGTGGTGATTTCTCCAGTGGATACGGTGCTGCTCTAGGTCTGCTGAATCCTGTATGAGGCACAGAGCACCTTCTGTGAGAGCTGTTGGTATGGGGAGCACCTGAGAAGGCCCAACTAGTGTCTGATACAAAATGCTGCTTGAAGAATTTATCCCTAACACAAAACTTTTTGGCTAGTAGATATCAAAGTAACGCAGCTTCCATATGAGATACGCTTTTCTATAACATCCTCAAAGCAAATGAAGCACAGAAAAATTCCAATGTCTCACTTAACCCAATCAATCACCCACTTCCCAGTTTCCTCAAGCTGGGTCAAAATGAATGTGGATATTATGTACGGAGCCAACACAACTCCACACAAGAGGGCTAAACGGGCTCTGCACGTGGAGAATTTGACACAATAATTAACAATTTACAAAGGCAAGTATCCACCTCGAACAAATCATTAGTCTCAATTTATCTACCTTATCAAAGAAGTAGCTAGAGCATCTGAGATTGTCATCCCTGGGGAAGTACAAGTAAGGCGTTGAGAGAGATTGTCATGGTCGATGGACCTTGAAACAGATGACTTCTCTTCAGTCTTAGGAGGAAGAGAGTAAAGTGTCCAGAGGGACACTGAGATCAGAGGTTTCTACACTGCTGGCTCAGGTTTATTCTCTATGTAGACATTCCTGGAAATTGGATGCTCCTACCTTAGTAAAGTTCAAACCTTCGATTCCAGCACACAGTGAGCCGTACATGTTCCATTTTCTATCTCACCCAAAGCACACCGTCATGTACCTAAATAATTGAAATAGTAGTTCACAGTACCTTATCTTGTGGGTGCACTTTTTAATCTTATTATAAGGCTTATGCTCATCAAGCTTCAGTATATTGAGTTCACAGCTAGCTAATATGGAGCTGCATACATTCTTAGTTACCAATAACCCTGAAAACTGATTACTCAGTGACAGCACTCAAAACTATTAAGTTCCATAATCGCCCACTGACTAATTACTGCAATGGTCATCTTTCACTAATCATTGATACTTAAATGTTTATTCAGCCTCTATTTCATGAAAAAAAAAAGAACTTCTATGAAGAGTTCCTTTTTTCCTGCTGATATCATTTCATACTATCCCTCTACTAATACTAATATCTATCAATATTGGAACAGTTAAAAATCTTTCCTAGCTATATTGTTTTATTCAAAAGAAATGAGTCTCTTTCCTCCAAATACTTCAATACACACTATTGTCCATCTCTCTGGACTTGGTCTCTACTTCTTTTGTGACAAAATAGAGCTGATTAGGGACTCTGACTATGTTCTCTTGGTAGGAGAAAATACTGCTAAAAGAGAAAAAAAATGTTCCATCAAAAGTCTGTATGTTTGGCTCCTGAGACAAGAATAAAGACAATATCACTGATCCTTCCTCCAAGTCAGTCAAGAGTCCCTCCTTTGACCCCCCACACTGATCCACAAATCTCTGTTGGACAGTGCTTCATCTTTCTCATCAACACTAATGCCAACTGTATTATTTCTATCTTGCTTTCTAGAGTATAAGCCTAGAAGGTCTAGAATCCAGGGACTATTCTCCCAGGATCTGGTACAGAAGTCACAGTACAAACATTTTCAAGCAATACACACTGAGCTAGCTCATTCATTGCTAGCTCCAAAACTGTGCTAGTGACTTAGCTCCATCTGTACTAGCCAAGCACCAACTACTTCATTAAAATCCTCCCAATATTACCTTTCCTGAAATACCTTCCAAATTGTGTTCTGTACTCCCTGCATGGCCCTTCTTTTCACATTTTCTGATCCTTTTCCAAGTTCTTTTCATCAACTTCCCTCACCTGGTAAACATTCTTCAATTTTAATTATATGCTTATTGTGGGTGAATCACAATTGAAGTAATTTTAGAAGGTGAGATATTTGCTAACTGTGGAAGGAATAAGCCTAATGAAATTCAAATATCTTTCCTTGCTTATTATCCAAATTTACAGCTGTTTGCATAGCTCTACTTAATGAATATAGCTATTTTCATAGCCAGCTGAATCCCCAATCTCTTCCTTGGTTCTTTTTAAAAGTGGCTGTACTCCTCCAGAAATCAAGGAATAATCTTTTCTTTTTTTAAACTAGTCTTGCCTACAGCTTCTTTTACATTGGGTATGAAAAATGAAAAAAAAAAAAAAAAAAACAACAACAGTTTGGGAGTTCCCCTGAAAAGGGGTAGAAGGAAAGTATGGAAAACATGCAGATGAAGAGGGGAGAGAAAGAGAGAGAGAGAAGGGAGAGAGAATGAGAGAGAGAATGAGAGAGCGAGAATGAGAAAGGGAGAGAGAAATTTTGTATGTTGCATAAATCTTTCACAACTGACTCAAGTCAAATTACGGATCCGCTACTCAAAATGAGTCTGACGTAGTCTAGGGCTATGATAATCAAAGGCCTACTGATTTTTAACTCCAGTATTATTATTATTTTTTTTTGTGTGTGTGTGTGTGTGGAACCGGGGCTTGAACTCAGACCACTGCACTTGCCAGGAAATGCTTATTCTACTGAGCCATCTCCTTGTCTCCTAACTGCAGCATTTAAAACTAAGTAAAACTATGATGAAATTAACCTAATATAGATTTAATGTATTTTCCAGGATAACCTGATTTTTCTTCCTTGTGCTCTGAAAAATTCTATTTCTAAGATGAAAATATGCATAGTATATATAAACACAACACATTTTTTTGAAGCTTGTCTACAATAGTGGAAATGAATTACTTCAGCTTAGATCTATATTTTAAAAAATTTAATAATTTCCATGCTGAATCCAGAAAGCTCACATACAAAAAGCAGAAATTTGGTAAGATTTTAATGAGTATAAGACTTTTTGTATCAAGTTCATGCCAATTTCAGGCTGAGGTTATTTTGAAGTGATATTCTCACCAGCATGTACTTAGAAGGAAAGGCCTGGATGGAGTGGGTGGGAGACAGCCTTATGAGTGCACACACACAGAAACCAGATTAGCCTGGCTCACTGTTCCCTTTCCTAAGTCACTAGTTAGGCCCTTCATGAGCTACTTGCCTGTGTAGGTGTATGTGCTCCAGTGTATATGGGCAATCTTGGCAGGATTTATGTTATGAAATCATAACCACTTCACACACTACAGGAGAATACAGACTTCTTGCCATGATCAGAAAATATCCAGTATACACATAACTTTCAAATCTTCCTCTTTGTAGATGCTTCCTGATATACCATTATCAGATCTAAAAACCAAAGGTTTTTCATTATTGAACTGTTGTGATCAAGGTTTGCAAGGGAATAGATATGACACATAATTTATAGAATTATTTTATAATATTCACCCAAGAAGTCAATTGAAGAAGAGTGCAGGAGATCTGTCCATGTAGTAGAGAACCAAAAAATCCAGATGAATGCCAGAATCCCTCAGCAATGTCCTGCACACGTCCATCTAAAGACCCAGAGCCCATGGCAATGTCCTCCACGAGTCCAGCTGGTAGCCTACAGAAAGTCTGAACCACTAAGATAAAGCATCTCTGTCAGCTGGCTGAGGGATCCACACTGCAGCCAAGAAAGGCTCACAGCAAGGACCAGAAATCTCCTGAAGGGAACCACAGCCATCAGCAACAACAAGGACCTGAAGTCCTCCAACAATGAGATCAGCTGAGTCCATATCAGGAAATCTAATGTGACAAACTTTTCGGGGAGAATCAACAGCATATTCAACTCTATTCACCTTGTTTTGCTGTTGACAATAATCCATAGGTGGAAAAAATAGGGCTGGGGAGATCGGTTGGTGCTTTAAGCAACTGCCTGGAAAAAGCAAGGACCTGATTCTGATCCCTGGTACCGCATGCCTTGCTGGAACCGCAGGCACACTGTGTAGGCCCTGAAGTGGGGTGTGGTGGCTGAGACAGAAGGATCTGTACAAGACTGAAAGGAGAAGCAGCCCTGAATCAACAATATTAATAATAGCTATCATCATCTTCATCTTCATCATCTTCATCCTCAGATGGGCCTTCCTCACCAAGAACCACTCAAATTCAATTCAGTTGGGCATTACAATTTGTTTTTTTGGTCATAATGGAGTTTATTCAGAACAGTAAGCTGTTTAAGAGGTGTCAGTTTGATAGTTCACCGTGGAATGTGCTAAGACAGGCATTACAAATGGACATTAATCAATCCACCCTAACAGACAACAACACAAATGCTGAGATACTACTGATGAACACCTATCTCCTCAAATCATCTCCTAAAAGGTTCATTTCAAATCAATGAAAGGCCATTAAGATGACTCAGCAGCATTATTTACCATTCTTTTTTTTTTTTTTTTTTTTTTTTTTTTTTTTTTTTTTTTTTTT